>VZRZ01008138.1:403847-457434 GCA_013398175.1 Climacteris rufus | reverse complement strand
CCCCCCCGGCCGCACAACAGGCGCCGTTCTCCGGGAAAGCCTCGCTAGTTTCGTCCTTCCCTCCGCGGGCGCCCTCGCCGCCGTCCCTGCCTGCATGCACCTGCTGCCAGGTGCGCGGCGCGCCTCCCCGCCATGACCGCCGCCCGCCCCCGTCCTGCCGCCGGGAGCCGTCTGCGCCCTGCTTCCCTCTCCCCGGAGCCCGCGGGGAGGTGGGCACCCGCTCGCCTCCTCCCCTGCGCAGCCAAAACCAGCCCCTTGCAGCGCTGCCTTCCGCGGCGACTCTCCCGGGAGGGGCCGTCCCCGCGGTGCGGGCGCTACCTGCGCGTCTCCGCGGCTGGGAGCGCTGGCGGGGAGCACCAGAGCCTCCGCCGGGGAGCGGTGCCTTTGGCCTCGCTGCCCTCCGGCTCGCAGCCCCCACCCCGCAGCACCTGTGGCGCCGGGGGGGAACGAGGCGAGGCCGCGCTGCCCCGCAGTGCCGGGGGTCTCCGGGGGTCGCTGCCTCCTTCTGCTCCATAGTTCTTCTTTTCCATCGTCCCGCTGCGGGGCGGCTGAAGGGCCCTCCTGGGTGCCCGAGGCGCGCCCCCCGTCCCGTGGCGCACGGGTGCGGGGCCGGGCTCAGGGGAAAGCCCGGGAGGCTCCGGGGGGTGCAGCCCGGCCCGGCCTGCGGGTGCGTGGACGCTGCCGGCGCTGAACTTTCTCCCCTCCCGCCACGGTGCAGGAGGAATGAGGAAGGGACGGTGCCGGCCTGCGGGGCTGTGCGTGTGTTGTTTGTGCCTGCTCGGTGAGACTGGGCCGCGTTTGGAGATGTTTCAGCATCCCCAGAGCCCGTTGTGTGTCCTTTTATCTTCTCTTAAAGGCAGCTGCACGGTGTGTATTGCTAATTTGCAGTTTTGGTTTTTTCATTCCTCGCAGCTGCTAAATTCTCAACACCCATCCTTTTTTGCTGACCTTTCCTCTCCCTCTTGCAACCCAAGTTTCACGTGAAATAGTATGGAAGTTTATGATGTTTGAAAAACGTTTAATCTTTCCGTTTCAACCCAAATAGTCACCAACCATTTATCTGGGTCTCCAAAAACAGGTGGGGGAACTTGGTAATAGGGAGTGTAACAACACGAGAAGCTGTGCACTGTTTTAATCTCCAGCAGTGTAAAAGAGTTTTTTTTCAGAGTACGTTGAGACTCGTTAGGTTCCTTTCATATTAGCAATCCTCTGTATATATTGGCATTACTTCACTAAAACATGGAATTTGGCAACCCTATTGTTTCTGCTTAAAAGAAATAGAAGAGATTGAGTAAGACTCTTACAAGTGAATACAGAAGTATGTGAATGGAGCCACCTAGAGATACTTGCTGCAGCATTATCAGGCCTCCCTTGCCTTACAGACTACATTGCACATTTCCAGATATTTGAAATGCTAATATATTTCCTCTCCTCACATCTCCTTCACAATTTGCTGCACTCCTCCTAGCATCTCAGCCTAAATCTTTTATAAAGTAGACTTGATGGTTGTTACTGGTGTGCTAAGTGTTTACTTATAGAGGTCTGTGTCAATAAGCTCAGTAAATATTTTGTTTAAAGTTATACTCTGATTTATCAAAGGCCAGATTTTGCTGTAGAGCCCGTTTAAGACAGTTTGAGGTTTTGTAGCATCAGAAAGTGAGGTAATGACACTCTTAGTCCCTGAGTGCTGAAAATATATGGAACTCTCTGCTTGGCCCAGTAAGGAAGCTGTGGAGCATTCTTGCTTGAGCTGACCTCCAAATGAAGCCTAGACTTGCCAGTGTTCTCAGAATGTGAGTTGCACATGTGGTGGTAGCTCATTTGTCCAAAGACAGAGTAAGAAGTTGGCATTTTTTTTTTCACCCAGATCCCTGGACTGATAGAGGACTTTGGAGCGTGTAATAGCTGTCAAGTGTTTTGAAGATTAGAAACTGTTCTGTTGAATTACATATCTGTTCCTCATGTTTTTTCCCTTTCTTTTACAGTAAGTAACACCCACACTGAGAGTTAGAAAAACCAAAAGAGGCGTTGCACCATTTATAGAAGTTGATCAGCAAAGTTTCTCTGTGCTTTGCAGGTCTAGATTTTATGGGATTAGGGCATGAAACAGAACGTGCTTTGATACTCAGAAGCTGAGGTATGGGACTGGTTAAGCTGAATGACTTGAGTAGCATCTCTTGAAAAGAAAATAGTGTATGGTGGTTTCTTTCATTTCAGCTCAAATTTTATGAAAAGGAGGGAGTGGGCTTCATCACCAGTGAGCATCTTACTCATGGAGTCAAGTATGGAGATGACTGCAGAGGATTTCACTGTGCTGCTTATTGTGTTTGCAAGCACTTACTTCAGGAGATATTGGCATCTATAAAATGTGCTCCTTTTACTATGTGCTGACGTTACACCCCTGTTGCCTTTCGAATTGAAAAAGGAAAGAGTTGATATTAGAACACAATACTCTAGCAACTACAACTTTTTAGACTATCTCTAAGACTTCATTTAGAAGTAATTGAAAGGTTTATTGGATTTCAAAGACTACAGGGTTTATTTGCTTGTGTGGAGGAATGACAGAAAAGACATGACTGAAGGAGAACTAGTTATATGCATAGAAAAAAGGTTCAGGTTTTTTTTCAGTTATTGTTTTGTGGGTTTTTTCTTATTCAAATAAAGGTGAAACCCTGAAACTTTTGTCCAAGTTAACTTGTATCAGGTTCTGTTGCAGTGTTTTGTTGTATGTGGAGACTGATCGTGGTGTTGGAAAAATAAATCCTACATCAGTAAATTGATAGCTACATTTATGGTTAATGTTATAATTTATGTGGTAGTGTCTGTATCAGAAAGTACACATCTTGTAAGCTCTTGTCAGTTCATGGTGGTAACAGAAGTAGAGATCTACCCTGATCTCCAAGTTCTTCCTTAGGTCATTCTTCTCTAGGCTGTATAGCAATATTGGGCCTAGAGTCACCCTTCTTTATCTGTGCTTCCACACCCACTTTGTCTGGGGCATTTGCACTTTATTCTTTTTACTGCATGTGCTCTGCCCTTGGACTACCCCATCTCTTAGCCTGCCCTTCTATGTGCTGTGTACTCTTTCATTTGTAGGTGTTCTCTGGCTTTCACAAACTTGTTTCATACCCAGCTGCCCCCACACAAATGTCAACATAAAGTTATTCTGAGCACTGCAGATACCCCTGGATAATGGTTTCTATACTCAGCTTCTTGCTTGAAATTTCAAGGATTGCTTAATGATGCTGGCTTTTTTCTTCACTCTTAAGGCAGGAATCATGTACTTTGAAAGTATTCTTTCTAAGCAAATAATGCACTGGATGCCTTTTTAAACCCACAAGCTCCTCAGGGCCTTGGTATTGAATGTGAGATGCTATTAAGGTTGGATCTGCTGTATAGGAGTGAGTGGCAGTTGACCAGTTCTGTTGCTCTGGGGTGATTTCCCATGGGAAGGGAAACATAAATGGTGTCATTACTTCTTCTTGACCTGACACCACGTGTCTGCACATCTGAAATCTCGTGACGAGAGCTGGCGCAAGGAGGAAAACACATTAGAAACCGTCCTTCCTCCCTTCACACGTCTGTTATTTGTGTATTTCTTTTTACCCTTGGGAAGCTGTTCAGTATCTTTTGTGTTGCACCCTCACTTACACTGGAGACTGTTAGCTGTTTAGAGTTTGTAACTCGGCTGTAGGTAGATGGAAGGCCACTTGCTCACTGTTGTCAAAACAATCTTGCCTCTGTTTTTCTGGAGGACTCGTGACTTTCATGAAAGAAAAACTGGTTATAGACGATGCTGTATTCTTACAGAAAGAATGCAAGGAAAGAGCACTGACATTTAGGCAGCAGTGGTGGTGCCTGCTAGTTAATACATAGATGGAACAGTCTATAGATGACTCGCAGATAAAAGCCAAAATGCCAAATTTTTTGTAACTCTAAGGCATGATTGCTGACATTTCTAAAAACTAAGTCTTTGATTTTTAATTAGGTGCATCTTATGAAAGCTTAAAGGGCAGATATGAAAGATGGCTATTCAGTGGGACTGTCCAGAGTAGCAGGAATTAATGTTGCTTTTCTTAATGCCGCTGAAAACAGCATTCTGTGATAAATTGTGGGAGGGCAGGAGGAGAATGAACACGTGTAGAGTGTCCCTGGGTTTCTGTAGTCTTAAGTGGGATAAAAGAAGGAGCAAATGGAAATGAAAATCCTCATCCTGCAAAGGAGATACAGGATATGTTACATTTTCTGTGATGTGGATCCACAGTAGGCAATATTTTATCTGTCATAAATACTTCTTTCTAAAAGACCTTGCTCTGGTAAATTCCTCTGCTGCTGTGAACATCATTACAAAGACTTGTGTGGTATATGAGAAAGTATGTCATGTTTAATGATTAAATTAATGAACAAGTCAAATATAGCTCTTCAAATCTGTGAATTCTTTTCAGATGGATAGCTTTTTGTATTATTTCTTTGCCTTCCTTTTGGTGTATCTGTTTTAATAATTGTTTTGGCTGCTATGGAAACACTTCAGGATAGGAATAGTAAATGTTCTTCGATACTGTTTTCTAATCTCTGATCTGATCTGTGCTGTATTCTTTCCTTGTTGGAGTAACATGAACACAGCAAAAATTGCTGTCTGGTTTCTATCATCAAATGTAAATGTTAAATTAACTCTTGAGCAGTCATCTCTATCTTACAATTATTAGTGCATTTGAAGTACTCCTCATTTTTTCTTTCTTTCACATGACACGTGATTCCAAACAATGTTTCATGAATATGAACTCTAGAGAAGTGCACTAATGTGTATGTAGACACTTAGATTCAGGTCATCACTGGAGTCTCCTAACTAAGGAGTTACACACGCATACACCCCCCTCCAAGAGATGCATCACACGGGTAATGGGATTTTTAATAAATTCTTTAAAGCTTTTATCACTTCTAAAATTGGTAATATGCCTTCTTTATGCGAAAGTTACCTTTCAACAACATAAAATTAGAGCACTTGCTAGAAAATGTTAAAAGCATATTTGCAACACTGGAAAGGGAAAGGTATCTCACATTCATGAACTCCTGTGAGGACCAGCACTAGTAATCCCCTTCATAAATGGATCAAGCTCTATTGGTAGAAGGGGTTGGGTATTTTTTGCTTCTTCAGTTCACATTGAGATGCCTTTTCAGTACCTTATAGCTCTGATTGAGCAGCTGTAGCTAGATTTCAGTGTGTTGTCTTCTGGTAATAGTCTTTAATTGTGTTATCTGTTTCATATGCCTTGGTGCATTGCTGTGTGTATTGAAGGTGTGTGAAAGGCATTCATAGTAGAATCACGTACAGAATGAGGAATATACACAGCCCTGGAGAGATAGAAGTGAGATGGGGCAACACACATGACTGCAGCCATGATTCAGAAATTCACAGTGTTAGGCTTTTGAGAGAGAAGAGGGAGCTTTTGGCCCTTGATGTGCTTGCCAAACATCCCAGATAAATCTACAGCGGATAAGACATGGCAACAGTACATAGTAGAAAAGGGAGACAGAAAGCAGCGTTTTGTTTTGGCATGTGTTAGATAAATTCTGATTGTGAGTTCCATTAGTTATTGATGAAAACAAATACATTTTTTCAGTGCAATACAGGCAGGATGACAGGAGTGCTGCTGCAAAGAGTTGACAACCAGTGAGGGGGAGAAAGCCAGTGAAGAGAGTAGTGTAATGAGACTAGTGTAATGCAAACACGAAAGTGTGAGCACTTGGGACTAATTCTCTGATGGAGAGCTTATGTGTTTGGAGAGATGGGGAGAAGATCAGGTTTTTGTTCCAGTGGTTGTGTTCTAGACTAGATTGCTGTGTGGCAAACCTATAGCTTCAGGCTCTTAGTAGCAGTCCTGAAGAGGAAAAAGAACGTCTGGGTATGTAAAAGTTCCTACCAGGCAAGAAATAGGAGCAAAGATACTCTGGGCGTGCAGTCCATGTAGAAGAGCAAGCAGAAGATGGCACAGGGAAAAAAAAAGGCTGAAAAGTTGAAGACACTAGAAATTATATATAAAGTATGGAATGTAGTGTTCATCTGTTTCTTTTCTGAAACAGAAAGCTGATGGTAATCTCTGCTCCTGCTTCTCTGCACATGCTTTTTGTCTTCATGCACTTCCTTGTGCTCCTTATAGTGCCTCTGTAAATACCTTTCTTTGTGTAAATTTCTCTGAGAGGCTGGCTTCATTTAGTGTCTCACCTTTTTCAAACAAAAGTCCATTTTGTGATTCAGGGCTTCTGTTTTTAAATTCCCAACTGTTTCAACCCACCCTTCTTGTTTGGAATCTCCTTCTTGAGCAATTATCTGTACTTTTTCTGTATATATCTGTGGATATCATCTGTATTACTAGCATGACACCTAATTAATTTTCTTTTTAATAAGAGATTTTGTGGTTTTTTATTTACCCCACTCCATTTTCCCAATCTGTAAAAGCAGTTTTATTTTCATCCCAGGAACAGCTAGCTATGCAAGCTGTGAAGGATCTCTTTGGGAGGCACTTTAAAGAGCATTAGAGGTCTGCTTCTTTTGTTTTGAGCCTTGAGCACAGTTCTCTGTCCCATTCCCTCTTAGTAGTTTAGAAAATTTCTCTGGTTTTCTGCAGTTGTCCTGTTCTTTCCTCAGGAAAATTCTCTTTCCTGGCTGTGCCCAGGAGTCTGTGGCTGGCTCAGCAGCTCACTCAGCCAGATTGACTCACAGAAGTGCCCTGCCTGCCAGAGCACAAATGGTGCAGGTGAGCACTGCTTGTTATGAACACTCCCATCTCTAGAGCTGACATTAGGGAAACATTGGTACCATCAGTGAAGTACTTAACTCGGAGGTTAAACCTCCACACTTTAAAAATGTATGGTTTCACATGAGACAACAAAAATGGACCTGAAAAATCAAATGATGTGGAAAGGAGGCCGAGAGAAGAAGGGAGAATGTATACATCATTGAGTTTGTACGCCCTTTTCAAAGTAAATGTAAGGACAAGTACAAATAATTTTTTTTTGTCCTAGGATGAACTCAACAGCTGTTAACAGTGTGTACAGTGTTTCTGGGTTAGTATTTTAAATACTTGAGAAACACACGGGTTTTTTAGTACTTGTTTTGCAATGCAAACTACAGTAAATATTCTTTTATTCTTTCTGCATTAGAAATAAAAGGGTTGGAGGGTAATGAAGTGTTTAGAGTGACCATCTGCTCCTCATTTGACTTACTATTTCCATTTATTTCTATGCATCAATTTAAATATGTCCTGGACCATTAGCTATATTGTGATGAGATTATTTTGAAATATTTGTTGAAGTTCCAGACTCAGACTCCATCTATGAAGCATGAAAGACATTAAGAGTTAATCTATGTTGGCTGTTTGTTTTTGATCTGTACAGATTCAGATTGTTTCCCTTCCTCGTTGTTATGGAACCACAGATAGTTTTCCAAACAAATACCAAATGTTGTCCTTTCCCCCCCCTTTTTTTTTCTTTAAGTATGCTGACAAACACATTGACTTTATTCTGTATTTCATTATTTCAATACATGTGGTACAGTTTGTGTGATAAATAGACTGGAAATCCTAATAGACAAGTCAACTTAATGTTTGTGAAATACAACAAATAACTCTACACAAATACATGGAGAATGTTGGTCCTTTCCTTCGAAGAACTTCAATTTGTATAAACACAGTGGTATCAAATATAGTTAGAAAAGCGCAGTGTTATCACTTAGGGATTGTGACCTGTAATTAACTTACTGTAGACTGCAACATTACTTCAAAGGATAACTTATCTGAGGATTAATTCTTTTGTGGTTGTTTGAAAAGAATGCTTTTCACAGTAGTTCTTTGTAGCACTAGTAATTTATTGTATATATTATTTTCATTGGTATATAAATATATATATATATATATGTAATAAATGTAGACTTGAGAGGATTTTTGTAGTTTAGCAGTCTTGGCTGGGAACACACCTGTTTCTTTTTTGGCCTAAACTGAGACTAAACAAGGATACTGGTTCCCTTTCTTAAGTTTAAAGTTTCTTATTGTGTACATTTCACTATGCGAGGTCTTGCAGGTTGTGTATGGGATGATAAACAATTTCAGTTGTCCTTGTTAAGCGTTAAATTATCCCAGGTTGTGAACAAATTCTCACTTTAATTTTGATAAATAACATAAACAAACTAACTGCATCACATCTCTTGTTGGTATGAAGTCCAAATGTTACCTGCTTTTACCATGCATGTGGATATTTTCAAAATTTTCTGAGAAAAGAAGCAGCCCTGCGAAGTTTTTCCTTCTCCCTTGTTTCCATCCAGAATTGGCAAAGGCTGCTTTCTGTCATTTAAATAGATCTCTTTCACAGAATCACAGAATAAACCAGGTTGGAAGAGACCTTTCATACCTTCTTAATGGTTGTTGGATCTGTGATAATGGTATGATTTTAAATTAAGAGCTTACATTTATGTAAAAAGACCAAACTCAAGAACTTCCATTTTTGTAAGCAGGTCTGAACACACCAGTACTCTGTGCAATCATTGTCTTGCAACAAAGATCACTATTCAGTAGGGATGCTGATCCTCAGTATGTAGGTTTTATATTCGGGCTACTTACTGAGTAGAAATTCGTCCCGAATAATGAACGTTCCATGAGTGCTTTGCTTTGAGAGATGATGAATGATGAGTCTGTTACCTCTTTGAATGAAGCAAATAAGTGAAGACTGGTGGTATTCTTCAAAGTAGGTCGTATCGCTAGGAAGGGCAGCGCCCTGCAAGCGTGAAGTCCAGTGGGCAGTGTCCACTTTTCTCTCATGGTGTGGTCTTTGGATGCCGATGTAAATTGATGTGAATTCAGACATCCCGCTGCAGCTCTGTGCAGGAAAGAGCTGATTTCGTAGCATAACTATATAACTGTTGTGCAAAAGCCTTAACTTCTTTTTCTCCCTCTCCCTGCTGTTTCATGTTACCGGGTTTGATTTAGTTCCTTTCCCTGCTGTTCAGCCATGAAGAGAGGGTGGCAGGATGTTCTCTCTTTGCGGCTGCCATCCCCTTTCCCTGAGAGCGTTTCCAGCCCGGTTCCGTGACCGCTCCAAGGCTCTCTGTGCCGAGCCTGCCCACGAATCTCACCCGCCAAGGCCGCGCTGGGAGCTGGGGCTGGAACACCCGGCTGCAGGCTGGCTCCGCGTGTGCCCGCTGCCTCTCTGGCACGATTCATTCTGCACGCAGCTCTCAGCAGCACACTGGAGTTTTGTTCTTGACTTCCAGTTAATTAGAAGATGTTAATTTTGGTGGGCTTTCTTTTTAATAGGAGAACTTGCTTGCTAAGACAGCAGAGATCGCTGATTCCTTTTACAGAGACCAGTGAAGCCATTAAATGTTGACTGTAGCACTTTTCCTTTTCTCCTTTAAGCTGATTGCTTAAGCTGTTATCAGCCTGTATGTGTGCTCTGTCTCCCTTCATTCCTCTCCTCTCGTACAGTGCTATTGCACTGTTGGCTTTACTCTGTTCAAGGAACTTCTGCAAAACTTAGAAAACAGGAAATCAAACCCTTGTTTGATGGAAATAGGTGAGCCTCTAGGGCATCCAAACTCAAACTGTTCCTTGCAAAGAGTAGGTATCGGGAATTTTTTTAAAATTGATAGATTTTAGTTCATGAAAGGTGTATAATATATTTTGGGAGGTCAGTCTATGAGGAAATAATATCAACAAAATATTTTATGTAGTATTCTAAAATTCAGAATAGGAAACAAGATAATGGTATTTACCCACTGCCTTCATGTTTTCCCTTAAATTCTCTGAGCCATCCCCTCTTTTGTTGATATTGCTTACAATTGTTTTTATCCTTGTATTTCCTTGTAATTGTGTAGCGTATTGGTGCACTATCTGCGTTACAAATTTATCCTATAGTAAAACTTGCATTATGTGTCACTTCTGGCTTTAGAAAATAAGGGTGTTTACTTTAAAGATAGGAAAAATGAGGAAGGAGTTGGAACATTTTTCTGTATATTAGAGAAAAAATAGGCCTAAACTGATGACTGCATTTCTCAGAAGGGAGTGGGAATAGAAAAATTCAGTGCTGTGAAACAAAAACAACTGGGTTTTGTTTGCTGCTATTGAAATTTGCCAGCAGATATTCTCATTTTACAGTTCATGTGCTTTGATATTGATGTATTTTCACATTAAACACCCAGCATATTTTGGTCTATGATTTGATCATAAAATGTATTTTGTAAAAAAAAAAGTTAACCTGCTTCAGCAAATGTTTTGCTTTAACAACATTGTTATGGTCAGGAAAGGGGACTGTGATTTCATCCCCCTACGTGTTATTGAATTAGCTACTGAGAGAATGTTTTCTTCTTGAAGAATTTAATTTCGCTTTGACAGAGCAAAACAGATCATCTGATAGCTTTTACAGTATGATCAGAATCTTGAAAAAATTGTCAAAGAAAGCAGAAAGATGTGGTCTTTTGTAAATAGAAAATACTGTTCATCAAAATTTTGTTTCAGAAAGCAAATTTTCTCTGTAAAATCTGCCAGTTTCTTAGCATTTGAGTAATGCCAGCTGTTACAGTAAGCTGAGTTCTGGAAGCTTTCTAGGAAGAGAAAATAGTCTGAAGAACCTTTATGTGACACCTCTGTGTGAGCTCACTGTGACTTTCAGGAGCTGTTGAGAGTGGGCAAGCTGCAATGCAAGTGCTGGTTTCAAGGACAGCCCTCAAAATAAACTTTGTTTCTTTTACATTCAGTAAGGCATCTTACTGTTTACTGAAATCAAAAGTTACTTCTTAATTGAAGGCATATAGAGCTTTTACATAATACCAAAATCTTCAGCAAGGTGTTTGGAAAAGGTGTTTTTTTTGAAAGCTACAGGGCAAACAAATGGTTAGGTTGTGAGTGGGATAGGGAAATACTTAAAGAATACGATTTCCTGTTTATTGTATATGCACTAACCTAATTAACAAGATAATGCTGTCAAGACTAGGGCAGCATAAAATGACTTGCTTGAGTCAGCAAATACAGAACCTGTGAAAAGCCTCAGGACCGAGGAGCTCTCCCTACAGGCAGCAGCTCTCTGGATAGCACTGCCTGCTTTCCTTGCACGAGTTTTGCGTTAGACTCAAAGACCCTGTATGCGGGAAGAAAGCCTTTCTCCCAGTTTTCCTTTAGAGTCTTAGACAGCTACAGATTTTTTTTTTGTACTGGTTTGTTAAATGGTGTAATTGTCTGCATTGCAGAGCTGATACAGGTAGGGTGAAGGATGAAGTTCTTTCGTATCACACACAAAACAGAAACAAAAGTGCTCATTGGAAACAAACTGGGCAGATGACTGACTCTGTGATCCAACTCCAGTTTGTGGTGCTGAAGAAATGTCTCTGAAAGCAGAAGATTAATTCAGTGCGGTTCCAGAGGGACATGATGTGACCACTTTTTCTACTTCCAAGACTGTTGTCTGCTTTGCTTGGAAAGTATCTTCTGTGAAATGCCAAACTTGGGTAATCTCTGCCTCTGCACATATGGTAGTGGAAGCTCTTTGAGAGGCAAAGCAGGGAGTGGGAGGCTGAGTGTAGGGCTGGTGTTCTAGGAGACTCAGGGGGGACCTTACTGCACTCTCTAAGTGCCTGAAAGGAGGATGTAGACAGGTGGGAGTTGGTCTCCTCCCAGATAACAAGTGATAGGACAAGAGGAAATGGCCTCAAATTGTGCCAGGAGATGTTTAGATTTAATGTTAGGAAAAATTTCTTCACTGAATGGGTTATGAAGCATTGGAATGGGCTGCCTGGGGAAGTGTTGGAATCACCATCTCAGGAAATGTTCAAAAAAGTGTATGGATGGGATGCTTGGATATGTGTTTTAGTGGTGGACCTGGCAGTGGGAGGTTAGCATTTGGACTTGATGATCTTAGAGGTCTTTTCCAACCTTAATAACGCCGTGGTTCTACACTGAGAAAATACATGCTTTGGGGTATATTTCTGTTTTTGTCTTGTGCATGGGCATAACCTGCAGTGCTAATAAACTTGGGGTGGTTTTATTGCTAAAGGATGGGTTAGAAATGCAGAAATAGCACTATAGACAAGCCTGCAGCTTTGGTTTCAGAGCTAAATGAATTTATGGTGTTACTTAAAGCAGCTTTTGTATTTCAAAAACCATTGTGAGGCTGCTCATTCCTGGTGGCAGTAAGGAATGGAATTGATGTTTGAGGTAGCTAGGATTTATGACACACATTTTCTTTTTGTACTTTTTCCTGGAATAGGGAGTGAGACAGTTTTCTTATGGCCTGACTAAATGAATACAAACTTATATATACTAACAGAACTTCTTGGTTTTGCAAGCAATTGTTTTCAGAAGGAAGTGTTAGAATATGTGCAGAAAATCACTAAGTTTTGTTACCTGCTTTTATCTGCACCCCATCTCCCAAAAAATGTGGCAGTTTCATTGCTACTTCTGACAGAGCTACTGCATTTGCTAAGAAAATCTACTTTGGATTAGTGGCTAGCTGATGTTCCAACTGTCTCTCTTCCCATTTTTTCTTCCTTTTAGCATCTTTTGTTAAGGCTGTTGGGGTGATGTTAAATGGAAGTCAACTGACTATTCTCCCTAGACATCGTTTGTTCTATCATGCTTTATACTGGAGAGAGTCATATGGATGGCTTGTAAATAAATAGGTTCTGAATTGTAGATTTGTTTCAGGTCAGAAAGGATCATTGTGATCACTTGAGCTGTTCCTCTTCCCTGATTATTTCTAGAACTTCTTCCAAGAACATGTTTTCAGCCTGTCACTTTTTTATCAGCGGTCTCCTTGGATCTCGTTTGTTTATCTGCTTTTAAGAGTCTTTAATGAGAAGCAGTTACTTAGTCAGGTTGCATGTGGACTTGTCATTATAATAATAGGTCTTTTATTGTACTTGATATTTTTACAGTCCCTGTTATCCCCTGTCTTGGTACTTGAGCAGGCTGGCAACAAAAAGTCATTGAACTATAGGGAAAAGTATTCTCCACATGAAGGTATATGAAATTCTATGCAAGCCACCTCTTAGTCTTGTCTGTGTCTAAGCAGATAAAAACAAAATTTATTTACAGATTTTTTCAGGCTCAAAGATATTGTTTGTAGCTTTTTTTCTGACTTTGTGAATAATGTGCAGACATTTGAGCTGGGCACAGCAATGCTAATTATAATGGTTTGCTGGATGTTATATGAACTGGCATTGCTTCTTACCTAATGTTCCCTTGTTAAGAGCCCATGGTTTGTGTTTCTTTTCTTGGCTGTAACATTACACTGAAAGCTCATGGTCCATTGTTTTTCTGTTGTTACACCAAGGTTCTTTCAGTGCTGCTGAAAGCCAGGGCACTGTATTTGACCTAGTGAGTGCAAATGAAACTTAAGTTCCTCTGTGTGTGACCTGTGATTTCACTGAATTCAGCTATAGTGTGTTGATGCAGTTCTGCATCCTAAAGGAATGCAAATCAGTATGTACAACCAACAAGACCCATCATCTCCTGCTGCTGTGCCAGTTTTGTTCAGCAGGAGTAATTTTATTCGTTCCCTCCCAGGGAAAACTGTTGCATGACTGTGAGCAGAACACTTCAGGCTTGCACTGACAGTGCTTCTTGCTGGCTGCTTTCCTCCTTTCCCTTTGTGATTAAATTTTTTTTTTTTTAATTTGCCTCTTGTGAACTTCACACATTTATTTTGGGAATGCTTATTCTTGCTTCTGTCAGACTCATCAGCTGTGTTTTGAGAGTATGAGTGTCTTGTGGTCAGCTTTAAGTTGAAGAGTTCTGGGCTTCTCATCCCGTCCTGATGCCCTTTCAGCTGTTTGTGGGGTTGTGCTGAGAGCCAGGTCAGGGATCAGACAGGGAAGTCTCATTGTAAAAGAAAAAAAAAAAAAAAAAAGAATTTGCAGCATTAAAGTCAAAAATTTGTTAGAAGTAATGGCATAAGTAAGGGGCCAAGCAGTAGGGAAAAACCTGACAGAGAGCACAGGAGCTCTTTAAAGTGGAAGTTCTGCAACAGCCCGTGTTGTTGAGTAGGGCCTTGAGGCTACAAATAATCACTTTAGGAATGGTTTGATCCATGTACTTGGTGCTCTCATAGCTTGGTCATGAGAGGGCTTCTGGTCTGCCCCACCAAATTAAGATTAGTATGAAGTGGAGAAGAAATAAATGCTCAGTTGCTGCAGCTGTGTTGTTCAGTGATAGAAGTCATGGCAAATAGCTCAAGCTAGATCTGCAAGAGCACATCTGCTCAAAAGTGGGAGGTCTTGCAGAAATTTATCTAAAGTTTCTTATTGCTGCAATCAAATGAAAGTGTAGTGTTATGGAGGAAGAAGTTAGACTTGTTTTATGAGACAATTTTCTTGAGATCATAATGAGTGGTATAATTTATGCTGCTGTTACTTAATTCATTGCTGACTGGACCCAGCTGTCTGTAGTTTTTATTTTTGGAATCTAATAGGGAGCCAGAGTTGATAAGAACAACAAAGCTGATACTGAATTTAGAAAGATACTAGCACTTTTAGAGAAAGTCACTGTTGTCTAGGTTTCACCTGTGGAGTTTCAAATTGAACCAGGGCTGACCAGGTGGTCTTAGGGTTGCTACTTGATGTGGATATCCTGTGATGGAGTGCATCTCTTATCCCTTTGAGGCTGCCTGCAGATGAGCTGAAAGGCAACTATGTTGTTCGGGGGAAAAGACCACTGCATTGAGCAGAGCCTGGATTCCTAGTCTATCAGGAATCCATAAAATTCAAGTGGTCTGACTTTCATTGTAAATCTTTATTTGTAGATATTCCAGAAGTGGGTCTTGCTGTTGGTACAAATTCAGTAATTCATGATTGTGAACAAATGCCAATTAAAATATTGTATCTTTCCGTTTCGAATACCTCAGTTGTTTTTAGTTTAGTTTCTCTCCTGGAAAGTAAACTGTGGATGAATTTGACTTCATGTTACTTTTTCCAAATTAACCTTTTAAGGTTTAACTATTAAATTTCCGCATTTATGTAAGGAATATCTTTTTAAGAACATGATCTAGATCAATGATTTTTAAGAAGCAGATGAAAGATTATTTGTCTTGAAAGAACAACTGGATGGTTCTGAACCATGCTGAAAATGTTCCAATGGAAAACATGCTTTTAGCTCCAAATACACAAGTTACATTAGAAAGATAGGTTTCAACTAGAATGACAACAATTTTAAATATTTGAATAAACATACTTTTTTTTTTCCTGGGTGGGGAACTACAGAAGCAAAATTTTGCGTCAGGATTTTCTTTCTTATGACTAACTAGTTGTGTTCTTTTGATGGCTTGTGGGATAAATCCTGTTTTCAAAATGCTTAAGAAAACAGAGTTCCCAGGCCATCTGGTGCTTCTTTGTATACATGCATGCCTGCAGCCATTTACAGTCAGGGATGTTGTGCTGCAGCTTCACAGTGTGGGAGATCAACTTGTTCTTGGTCTGGGAAACTTGAAGGATGAATGCATGCTGACCAGATCTGAGAAGTGCCATTTTTAGTGTTTGTGGGTGAAGGTTTCCAAATTAATATTTGATTTCTTAAATTATTATTTGTTTCTTTTAAGGTGCAGGCATTTGCTACTCCTCCTGTGATACACCCAAAGCATCTTTGTAGGTGTTACACTGTCTGGGCTGTAAGGTGTCAATGTCTGTTATCCCCATCTGGACAGGAGACTTGAGGCTTTGATAAACTGCTGCAAAAAAGATTATCAGAGATTGCCTAAGACATTATTGCCTTTAGCTGTCTCACTCTGTGACTAAACTGGGTCTGCCGAATAAGCAGATGTGAGTTTAAACCTTGAGATACTGAGCTGCAGTGACTGAGATAAAAGTGTGTGTGTAGTGTTGAGGAGGAAATGGTGATCTCTAGGAGAGTCATGGAGCATGTGGGCTTTGTAGAGTACCAGTCTACTCAACAGCTGCAGCAAGGTTGCCCTGTCAGGCTTCTTGGTATGGCTCTGAATTGCTCTTTCTGCATCCACAGTATTCCTCTGTAGGAATTTTTATCTTGAAAGCCCCTGTAAACTACTACAATTCTATTTCAGGAATAAATTTTTGAGTTTTATACTGGCCCAAATGGGATCTGAAATACTGCTGGGGAGAGAAATTGGATTCTTAAAGTCTGGAAACTTAAGGCATGGTCTGTAGGTGCAAAGCCCCTTGACTATGTGAGCTGAGAAAATCAGTTTAACTGTAGTGCCTTTTTATCTGGACTTTGTTCTAGAAGCAGAATTTCACCTTACACAAATACTGGAGGTTGACTAAAGGTATTGCAGTGTTACAGTACAAAGTTCCTTTTGCTTTGACAGTCTTTATTGAATTGAGGTGACTGTCTTGTGATAACCTTGTAGGGTAGAAAATACCGGCTTTCCTTGTGGAACACCCAGTAAACTCAAATTTAAAACATACCTTTTTGCATGAAATTGTCAGTGAAGAACAGTGATAAAGCATAGGTAAAGCTGATAATTTGCTAAAATACAAATCTGTCTGTTCTATGGCTAATCTAGACAGATTATAGATATTCTAATTGTGTATTAGTGACTTGTTACACACTTGAAATCACAGAAAAACAAATAAATGTCCTGCACTTTCCAAATTGCTGAATAAAATTTGAAGTTCTTCCAGTCCGAGTGGCTTAGACTAACAAGGTGGAAGAGTGAGGTTGCTGAGGCAATTCCAAATTTTTGAAGTTAAATCCTCTGATTTGAGACTTTTGTTAAACATTTCTGTTAATTCTGGGAGGGAGAGGAAACCCATTTGCTTTTAAAAATCTATCAGAATAGAACTTGAAACTTTGAACATATTGTCTGTTAGATTTATTTTCTTTTTTATATAAGTTATGACTTGTCTAAACACAAATTTCTAGTTCACTGTCAGTGTAAAATCAAAACAGGCTAAGTTTTAATGCGATGCTCTTATCTTGTGCATCATCTAAAATGCTCTTGTATACTTTCTTTGCAATTTTGCCAGTCACAATGAAATAGGTGTGTGCTTCTAAATTGACAGACTTCTGTTAAATTGTTCTCACTCTTAACTGCTAGATTCACAGTTTTCTCAGTGTTGTCTCTAGTTTGGTTTTTTCCCACATGTTCCTGATCCCACACACATGATCCTGATATTTAAATGACATTGATGTTCTACTCTTTTGATACATAAACATCTAAGGATCTTCCCAGGGCTCGCTGCAGCTTTCTCCAGAATGCATGCTGCTGACACTGAAAGCATCTATTTTACCATGATAATCCTTTCCAGTCAGACTCAGCTGTGTCAGACAATATATCAAACACTGCACATGAATGTGGCTGGTGCTGTAGATGAATTTCTGTCCTACTATGCCTTTAACAGAAATAACCTGTCTCCCCCAGTGTTTGTCGTTCTCTGATCATTTCTGGGCACTTTGTGTCACTCTCCGAATCTGAAACGCTCCGTTCTGGTGTGCCAAGCTCACAGCACACTGTTTTTCAGCATAGTGGACAGCATAGATACTTGCATGAGTGATGTGGGGCATGAGTTAGTCAAGTGGTAATTATCTTCTCAAATCTTCAGAGGCATACTCCTTTCACTTGATGTTTTGTCTTGAACTTCATCTTTTGTTAGAAATGTTTCAAGGCTAGAACTTGGTTATTGTGATATGAAGTGTGGTTTTGGTACTTGACAGTGTGTGGAAGAAGTCTGTACTGCTCGTGTCTTAATTTTATCTAGGCTTTTGTTTTTGAGGAGTCTGTCTCCTTCAACGAATAAACCAGTGGAGGAAATCTCATTTCTTTGGAAGGCATACCTGATGACTATCATCTATAAAAGTGTCTCTTAAGAATAAAGGCAGGAGAATGACGCTGCCAGCCTCAGACTGCTAATGTAATTTTAGACAATAAGTGAAGTAGGACTATTGTATTTGTTTTGATTAGGTGAGGAGAAATGTTGTAAACTGGCTTCTATGATGACATGGAAAAGAAAGTATTCCTCAGACAGTCTAGTAGTAGAGACCTTTATGATGTTCTGGAGTTTGGTAGTTCAGTTGGCAGAGTTTGTTTAACCTGGGGGAAGAGATTTTACAAGTTGTTCTGCTTCGGCCTTCTAGTGAATAAGACCATGTCTTGTAGCTTAATAAAAAAATAACAGTCAAAAGATGGATTAAACTGTTTTTTATAACCTTAGTGATATTTGGATTTAGTTAAATGGAATGTTAAGCATTAACACATGAAAAGATTAATGACAAAATGCTGAAGTTAGAAACTGTAGAGCTTATAGCAATCCATTCAAAGTGCATTTTTCTAAACAATGATAAACTCTTATATTTTTGTGTTAAAGGAAGAAATTGCATTAACTATTACAAGTCTGTGTAATTTATCATAATTTATTTATAATAGGAAGAAAGAATGTAAGAAAAACGTGCAACTCAGCATAGTCATTCTTTTTGACATGTTGAATTTACATGCTCACACAACAGTTTTGACAAAAATAACATATCTTCAGTTTGCAGCATGCTTTAAGGAAAAAAATCAACCTAAGATTGTCAAGTATGGGGTTTTCCCCACCTTTAATAATTTTAGAGTATCTGCTAACTTGCATAGAAATAGGTGCAAATATGAGATGATGTGAGTTAGGAAAGTATTATTTTTTTAAAAATACATAAACACTTGGTATATTTGAAAAAAATCTACTGCATTCCTCAGTGATCTTATGCTCATAGAATGCAGTAACTTTGTTTTGCTCTAATAATGCTAAAGTGCACCTGGTTGTTCAAGAAGACTTCATTATGTATGCTTTGTGACTATCTAATGATCTCTGTTTTGTGTAACCATGACTCATTTGGGGATAGGCTGTAGTGACAAACCAAACTCACGACACTTAACAATTTTTGCATTTTGCTTCCTGAAAATCTTCACATGATTTTTTTGATGATTGTTTCCTGACTTCCTATGTTGATTTTACGTTGGTTCACTCTGCACTTGCTTTGGGCAAAGGGAACTCCAAGTACAGCTCTGGGACCCAAGATCTACAGAGTGATAAAAAGGTATAAATCAGGAGGTAAATAAACAGCACCAGTACTTAGCACAGTGTTGGGAAAACTGCCATCTTGTAAGAGCAAACCTGAACTTGGGAAGATAATGAGTTTATTGAGAAAAGAAAAAAAAATCTGTTGCCTTTGTTCTTCCAACATGGAAGATGTACTTGTTTAGTTTGAGAAGTGGAGGAAGAAAGAAGAGGTTTGTGGGTAAGGTCAGACTTGTATTCCTGAAGAAAATTATTCTTTGATAAAACAGGGGAAAAATTGTCTGTTGTCATTAGGATAATCATCATCTGTGGTCAAGTAGTAGTCAAATGACTTTTGGTTATTACAAAGTTTCTGTTGTAGAGGGCCAAAGTATCTTTTCTTTGTATAAATTAGGTTGAGCTCCCATGCTTGCATTTTCTAGTGTTAGATTTTTTTTTCCTTAAAATTTTTATGCTGACATTAGTTTTTAAAATCAGGGTTAACATAAGGTTTCTGGAAACTAATGAGACTAAAGCCTCTGCTGTGGAAGGTGTGGTGTAAAGGTTGTGAAACTTGTGTTAATTTAAAATGTCACATGAGTAAAAGAGCAGTAGAAGTGAGAACAAGGGCAGTAGCAGTAAGAATGTGACTTTGTTGTTGGCTGCATCATGTGCACACCTTGAACTGCTCCAGATCACAAGCTCTCCTTGTTGATAGTCATCACCTCTGCATGTCTGCCAGTGTCACAGAATGGAACAGGGCTCTTGCTTCCTGACTAAACACACTGAATGTTTATGCACTTTGCTGATAACAAGGTGCCCATCTGTAAAATACTCCAATCCTAATTCTTCTTACTTCCTCCCTTCTGCATTAAATGTTATTTATAGTAATAAATGTTTTATAAGCACTTTGTACAATTTAAAAGTCTAGCAAAGATAAAGTACAGATTATAATGTTATTTTGTTGAGAAACTGAGATGACTATGCTATCTTTCTTCTGAAATTAAGAATTCTGTCAGCCCAAAATGAGCAAGAGGAAGTATTTAGTAGGATGCAATATCTGAAAAAGATCATTATTTAAAAAATACGGTTCTTTTAGAGTAATTTGGAAAAGTAGAGGAGCTTATCCAGAAAACACCAATCATTAAATGCTATTATTTATGTTGTCCATTTAGCATGAGTGCCAATTTTCAGATAAAGGAAGTTGATGGGAGCAGATTCAGGTCAACAGAGGTGGTATTATTCCTGATGTTTAAGGGATTATATTCTTTTAGTTCATGTTATTAGAAGCTTTTTGCCAGAAAAATGCATCAAAGATGAAATGAATCAACAATATGAACTCTATTCAATAGCTAAAACTTACTGGGCTGCAATATTTATGTATCAAAGTTGAATGCTTGTCTACTTTGCACAGGTCTTCCAAAGTAATTAACATGTATGTATTGTTATATAGTCACTTAAACAGCAGTCATTTAAAAGGCTTCATTAAACCTAAAAAATGCCAGGCTTGAGGAAGCCATGTGCATGTGTGGTTGCTGGAGCAATTTGTCATTTGAATTGAGAATGAAGCCCCTATTGAAAGCAAATGAACTGGGAGAGAACTGATCCAGCTGTATTGTAAATGAGCCTTAGAAATAAGTATAAGGCCAGTGTTCATTCATACTGAAAAATGTGAGATAGCTGCCTGTGACACTGGAAGGATGCTTAACTGTTGCATGATGATTTTATTTTCCCTAGGGGTGTGAGGTAAGGAGGTGGGAGACAGCAGGGGGGAGAGAAAAGCACTTAAGGAAAAGTTGTAGTGTGTCCCCTTAATTAAGGTCTCTAAGCAAGTTGATATGGTGACATACTATCAGTCTTGATACTAAATGTGAACTGTCTTAGTACTTATTTAAATAGGGGCTTGTGCTTAAAGTATGTCACTGCTAATGTCTGTCAACTGTAGTAATTTTTAACTGGGTATTTTTACCTGCATGGATCCATTTTTTTGAGATGTACTCTTTACGCATACTGTGATTGTATTCTTTTTGTCCAGTAGCGTCATGTCTATAGCCCATATATCCTTTCCTTTCCCTCCTTGAAACCATGTTTCAGGTCCTGTTAATTCTAGTTCTTGGTCCCAGAGAGCCATTCGACTCCACAACACTCAGGAAGGCACAACTGCAGATTTTGGGACAGAACCAGAATAAGATGAGTATTTCTCAGTTTATTGTGGTGTCAACAAGCTGGGACCTGCTTATTCCAGTGCTCCACCCTTGTCAGGAGATAAGTAGGCAATGCAAACAGTAATATCTCAATAGGCCTTTCACCTGCCCAGAACAAACACTAATCTGGTAGACACTCTTGGCAGATGATATGCAGCCAGCTATGATGAATTAGTCTTTCATTGTTCAGATTTGGTGTAGATGTGTTTTCTATATGGAAAATGTCATGCTTTGAAGCAGGTGTTGAGCTTCAGATGGCCTTTTTTCTGTCTTCTCTGTGCTTGCTTCTTTTTAAGTATGGTTTGCAGGGTGGGGATTTGAGAGAGGGTTAGTGCAAGTCTAGCAGTCAGCAACATTTAGTTACTCCTCAGATTTGCTGTCTTCCATTTTAGAAACTGCTTTTTATAAGAGAATAAACCAAGACTGTTCAACCGTGCACCAGAAACCTTTTGCAAGATTGCATTACTGATAAAAGTAGATGTTTTTCACCTGAGCTCATCCCTTACATTTCATTATTAAAAAATTTCTGTTAGTGTGTTTTGTGTTAATCCTAGTCTCTTTGTGTCTTCAGCAATTTTGCCTTTCCAGTGTGACAGCCTTTATCATAAGCCATTTTTGAGCCCTGCTAGTGTACTGTCTTCAGATGCTCGTTCTTGAAGCTTAACCCCTGAAAAAATTTGGTCTGAATACCTAGGTCAGCCCTGCTCTGTCTGCTTTAGATAACTTGAGCTAACGTGCTTCTGTGGTCCTTCCAGCTCCTCTTCCTACTCCACTTGCTTAGCATGTTGGTTTTTTTTCAGTTAAACCAGAATATTACTTGTACTCATTTTTCCTCATGTCACTTTTATGCCTGGAAGATCTTTAGGTCCATTAGTTTTGTTGGTGGGGAGAAATGAAGACTTTGTTCCTGGTTTGCCCAAGGAGACTGGTAGCTAACAGAGAAGCTCCTTTCAGCTTCAAGAAGTAGTCCTGGCAGCTTCTGTCTGTGTGAAAAAGTATTTGTGTATTGGATGTCTTCAGGGCTGCTGCTTCATCCTGGATGTTCCTTTCCCTGAAATAATTCAGCAGGAGCCCAGTTCTTTTGTTCTTATTTAGGTGGCTAAAGGTAGCTAAGACTCAGATTCTTATCTTGCAGACTTTGAGATTTACTATTTGTTGCCACAAGTGGAATGAGAGCAGGCATAATCTGAGGGAATGAGGGAGCAGATCTTGCACAACCCACGGTTGTTGGAACTCTGTGCAAGTCTTACTTGACTTGCATTCCTCCTCAGCCTCCATTTCTTCAGCATTGTTGATGCTGAGATGAGACATTAGCAAGGGAAGTGGCACTGCAGAGCCTAAGCTGACTTTATATAGAAACTACAGAGGTCTGGGGTGATTGGGAAGTTCTAGAGTCTATGCACAGGTGAGCAGTCTCCATGGACAGTGCCAGTTGGATACACTCTGAAAAGCCTGTGATGCTTTCCTGGGAGATCTGGAATCCACAGAGATAGGTTTTCTTTATAGGGACCAAGTTACTGAATCCTAAAATCCCTTAGGTTCGAAAAGAGCTTTAACGAGAGATAATTTGGGGAGATTTTTCTCTTGTACAAACAGACCGTATTCTGCCCTTTCCAAGAGCAAGAGAAGGCAGAGCACGAGCTCAGAACAGAGGAGTGTTGCTGGACACTGAAACCAAAATGAGACAATCCCTTGTCTCCTGCCTGCCTTCTGATAAACATAGAAATTGCAGCTAAATTTCACAATTCTAACCTCTGGTATAAGCCTTTTCTTGTCATAATGTAATCTATTGTATGATAGTTAGCCATCCAGAAGAGAACAGAAGCACATAATGATTTTTATGCTAATTCTGCTGTAGACTTAATTTTATTTTCTGGTTAACTGTATAGTTACAGTAACTGTATAATATAATGCCATGTGTAATATCTCCTAGGGAGAGGAAAAGAAGAAGATCAGCAGCACTACTCACACAAATGTTGTGTTGGCTGCAGTTGTCTTTACAATCCTGTCTGCTCATCACAAAAGACCTTTGTCAAGAGCTTTTATAATTTGCACGGTTACCATGCTTGCCTATGATAATGAGATGGGGTTTCAGAACCCACATATGCACTTCAGGGTAGATTTTGCTCTTTTTCAAGCTCAGGCACTGGTTTCTAGTGGTGTTCTACTTCTGTTGTACTCTGACAAAACTCCTGTATGTTTGCTGTGCACTTATGCTGTAATCTACTTACAGGAGCTAGTAGTACTAACACTTCTGTCTCTTTTTAATCTATTGCCATATGAAGAAAATTTTGTTGAAAGCATCTAAAAATGGGTTTTTTGGGGTGTTTTTTTTTGAGTGCATGCCCCAATCTTGTTCTGTATTACAGGTATGTATGATTTGTTTTTCAGTTGACGAATGAAACAATAGAAGAATTAACATTCCCTTGGAGAGATAATCAGTTTTCTCAGAATAGCTGCTTAAATAAATGAGAGATTCTGTCTTACCTCTTCCTCCCCTCAAAAAAAAGGCTGAATTAACAGATGCTTTCATAGCAGCCCTTAGGTATTCTGAATCTTAATTTAAGCTTGAATGAGGCAGGAATGTTGTTCATTCTTGTGTGTGTGTGCGCAATTTGAAAAAGACTTTTATGCTACAGCTTTTACTAGTGACATCTGTTTTGGTTCCTGATTGTTCACTTTTTCTAGTCTTAAATGACACACATGCCAAGAAGGTTTGCTTAATTTTTTTTACATAATTTTGACCAAAACTCAAATTTGATTAATTTCTTGTTGTACTTCTGCTCCAAGAGTTCTGCTCCAAGGAGTTACACCCTTAGAATAAAGGACCCTTAATCTTATTCCACAGAAATCTTTACATGTCAGTTGGATTTTCTGAATACAGTAAATATTTTCTGAAAGCTGATAAAATTTAAAGATGCTTTCATATATGAGAATGTATTGCTGAGACAGTTAGAGCATTAGGAACAATGACGTTAAATATGTTTTACCAAAAACAAACCAGAAAGGTATGGCATACCTTTTTGCTAGTAAAGATGTGAAAATCCCAGATAGCAGAGAATTTAGAAGTTTCAGTAAATTAAAGCATTTTGAGTATGTAGAAACCAGCCTAATTGCTTGCAATAAAGCAGCAGTGCTTCAGGTGAAAGCTGAACCCACGTTCCTGGATTATCTGATGTGTATTATCAAGAAGTGTTCCTCGTATGTTGGAGGAAATATGAACTCAGTGCTATTAAATAACGTGGAATAAAGCAAGCTTCTGCCAGTCATAGCTTGTTTGTTGCAGAGCTTAATACATAGGGGAAACTTAAGTAGAAAGAATCATTACAAACCATCTCTCCATCTGAGTTTTGGGTGTTGAAACAGCAGAGTGGTAACTGAGAGTTTGCTTCCATACCTGGAAGCAGACAGACACATACAGTGACCCAGAGTAAAGAACACTATTACTAGCAATAATATTGGGAACAAATATGACTTTTTATACATTATGTTTCCAGTGAAATTACTTGGACTTTGTGCAGGCTTAATTTAAAGCCCTCTGCCCATTGTTTACATCTCAAAACTTCAAAGACAACTGTTTAACAAATTGACAAAACAAGGGACTGAAGCAATAGCAAAATATAGGGAAGTCTGCCTCCCAGCACTGAGTTATTTCTGTTGGTTACTGCCTTGATTGTTGCTGGGTTTTTAAAAATTTATTTGTACTTTATTTGAACCTGAAGAATAGCTGAAGGTAATGTGCCTTGGAGGGTGGTGTTGTGTGCCTGAATTTCACTTCATTTCAGTTGGGCACATGCTCCTTTGGGCTGCTTTGTAAATACAAACCTTTGTGTTATGTGCATTTCATTTTAATCTTAATGGCATTTGTTTTGTTCTGTTTGATCTTGGCATGCATATATATTAGCCCCTGGTAGAGATGAGTCACATCTGAGACACTGTACATGTGCAGTGCTGTTTATCAAGCAGTAATTTCAGACTTCATTTAAATATATTTCGTTTAGCTTGAAGGTGTGTGCGCCTTGAAGAACAGGCTTGACAACATCTTGAAGTGTAAGTAGTACCAAGGCAAATGTGATCTGTAAGGAGTTTATGGCTCTGAGTAGTTGTCAGAATGTTCCAGAGAACAGAAAGATTTGGTAGAAGATGGAAAAATATGGAAGAAAGTAGGGAATTGATAGAGTATGAAATAAGACAGTTGGGAAACAGGCTGTTCGCGTCAGTCTTTAAAGGAGGGATATAAAGTCTTGCTTTCCTATTCTTGACCCTTAGCAAAGGCAAGTGCAAAGTCCTGCACCAAGGGAGGTACAAACCCAGGCATCAGCAGGCACTGGGTGTGAGGAAAGCTGCTGGAAAGCCACTTTGCAGAAAAGACCCTTGGGGTCCTGGTGGACAGCAAGTGGAACCTGAGCCAGCAGTGTGCCCTTGCCACAAAGGAGGCAAATGGCATCCTGCACTGCCCTGGATGCAATGTGGCCGGCAGGTCGAGCATGGTGACCCTTTCCCTCTGCTCTGCACTGGTGATGCCACACCTGGAGTGCTGGGTCCAGTTCTGAGCTCCCCGGTACAAGAGAGACACGGAGATAACGAAGAGAGTTGAATGAAGGGCTGCTAAATGGATTAAGAGACTGGAGTATTTCATAGGAGGAAAGGCTGAGAGAGCTGTGACTGTTCAGCCTGTGCAGAAGTCTCGTGGGGTGGGTGGGGAGATAGATAGGTGACACACACCTTAGCAATGTGTTTAAATAACTGAAGAGTGGGTGCAAAGAAGACAGAGACAGACTTTCTTCGGTGGCACCCAGCGACAGGACCAGATGTAATGGGCACAAACTGAAACACAAGAGGCTCCATATGAACATCAGAAAAAGTTTCTTTTACTGTGAGAATGACTAAGCACTGGAAGAGGTTGTTCAGAAAGGTCATGGAGTGACCTATTCATGGATGGAGAAGCAGTCTGGACACAGTCCAGGACAGCGTTCTCTAGTTGGCCCTACTTGAACAGGGTAGTTGGACCAGAGGTCCCTTTCAACCTCAACCATTCTGGACATGGACAATTGATAAATTAAAGAACAAACTTACTTTGAAGATATAGTGGACTTAATGCTGCGAAGTTATTTTGGACCACAGAAATGCAAGTGATGTTCATTTGCCCATGATACTGGGGCAGAATTGAGTCTCTTTGGACTGTTAGTCTTGTTCTTGCAAATCATCACAGAAAAGAGATCCCACAACATCCTTGGGTATCTTGCTCCTTTGTTTTAGTGTTCTGACTATTTAAACTATTTTCTAGTCCAAATAAGATCAGCTGCAATTTCAAACTTTCCTGTTGCATACAGAATATCACTGATTGCTGTCCTCTTCATAAAACACTTGGGTGTATTGAAGGAGTGTATGTTGAGACTGTTGTGATTGGGTTCTGTGTTCTTAGATGGTAGCATTTTTGAGACAAATGTCCAAGCATCCTTGTTTTGTTTTGTTCTATATGAGCTAAAACCATTGTCCTTGCAGTTCTCTCTTGGGTGCTTACTCTTTTTCTGACAGCAGTTTAAGATATGGTGCCCCAAAAGGAGTATGGGATTCCAGCTGTGGTTTGTTGTTAGCACTGAGGAACTGCAGTTGCTTTCCAGAGACTTCACTGGTAACACTCCTAGGAGGATAACTCTCCTGCTAGAAATCAGACCTGCTTCTTTGGGCAAGTCTAGTGTTGACTATGTGCAGTTTTTAATCCACTGTGAGCACCCCATTCTCCTCTGCTGTACTGCTTCCTTGATTTTATCTTCTTTGTGTAGTATCTTATGTCTGTGGGGTTTTTTTATGTTAAAACCCTTTTAGTTGATAGTTTATTTGCTAGTGCTGCTCTTATTTCTTTAGTGTAATCTTTAAAAAAAAACTTGGTACAAGATTGTTTATTTTTGGACACTTTGACCTAAGTTATTTGACCGACATCTTGATAACATCTATAAATTTTAAAAGCATACCTGTTTGGTCATCCAAGCCAATAATTAAAACTGTTGAAAAGAATCAGATCCAGGAAATAACTTTAAATGTCCATCTGCTGATTATTTAGCTGCTGTCTTATGAGTACAGTTGGTCAAGGTGGCGAGTCCCCACATCACTGTACTTTAGACTACATTTCTGTAAGTTGTTTATGAATGTATTTTGGAAAATTTATGTTGAGAACCCATTAACCCTTAAGACTGATATTTCACCTGTAGTTTTCCTTTCAATCTTTGGGTTAATTGCTCTACTGGAATAGAAAGGACAGGGTTTGCTATGACATGACACCAATCTTAATCCTCCTCTCAGATTCATCATCTGTACTTTGACTCTAAAGTGGAAGACCTGGATCCCTGTGTGTCGTGGTTTGAGGAAACCTTGAAAGTAATATGTCCTGTGAAACTACCTGAAATGCCCTTGTCTGAGGGAAAGAAAAAAACAACAAGTAGTGCAACATCTCTTACGAACTTATCCTGTGTAGAGAAGTAGAGTAGTTTACATTGAAACTTGAAATAACTGACAATTTGCAAAAACATCATGTTCTAACTATGGAAGGAGAGGAGTCCTCTCCTATTCTGATAGAGGCCACAAGCTGGAGAAAGTAGCCCAAGAGTTTTCGGCTTTTTATTTAAGTAATAGGATGGAAGAAATAGTATATAATTAGGGTCCTGACTTGTAAATGCATTTGACTTCATACTCTTTATGATAAAATTTTCTAGATAAATCAATCACCCTCTAAGACTGAGAAGAAATACATAAGTTTTAAAAATAGTTGTCCAGGACCTTTGTTCTAAGGGAATGTGGTACCTGAATTGTGTATCAGAGGGGTTTTTTCTTTGGTTATTTTGATGTGGATTTGCTTGTTAGTAATTAGTAGAGCTAGAATCCATTAGTATGGAAGGCCTTACTTAAACTGCTTTCTTGAAGTGGACCATTTTATGTTGTGGAAGTTTTTCCCTTTGTATTTATCTCACAGAGGTGCCACTGTGTTATGAGGATTTATTTTGGATATTGCTGTTTTCCACTTCAGTGGTAACTGTCCTCATATAATAATTGATTATGAAATCAGCTTTGCTTTTCTGGTATCATATGTCAACCAAAAAAAAAAAAAAAAACCAAAACAAAACACTTTTCCATTTTAATAGTAGAAATTTTGGAAAAAATGGCACGTGGAAAATTGGTTGGCATTATCAGTGCAAAGCTTCTTTCTGACTGTAGCCTGCTTGACAGTGGGACTGTGCAGGTTCAGGGTCCTAGAGCAATCTGCATCTCTGCAATGAGTAAGCCGGCTGGCACTTTTGGAGCTTGTGTTGCTCAGATATAGCTGCATGTAAATCCCTCCTTCTGTCAGAGCAGGAAGATTCCTACCTTGGTCCCTTCTGGACAGAAGCATAGACACGGTAAAGCAGATGCTTCATGGACTGTCTGCAAATCGAGATAACTTGTGAGTTGTTCATTGTTATTTTGAAATCAGTTATTCCAGCCTTCTGCAGAAAAGGCTATTTCTTCTTTCTACCAGAAAATGCTGTCTACTGCAGAGATCTCTGAGCATTGTTCTGTCGACTGCTGGTCAGTGCAGTATTTTTATTAGCCTTTCTACTTTTGTTAAAAAGGATCAGGAACTGAAAGAGTGCTCCCCCTTCTCTTAAGGGTAGAGAGATACTGTGGTCTGTGTTCTCATGTGTATTGTGTTGCATACTGACTGTTTCTGTACTTTTCAGTACAGAAATCCTTTTAAAATATTGGAAATACATTTAAATGCCTTCTTTTATCAGTAAGTATAGATACTTATTCTGATTTTGTTGCAGAAAAACCTCAAAGTATCTTAATGTGGAGGGGATGTTTTCCTTCACTCTTTGAACTCAGATTTTTTTTTTTTTTTGTCATTTAAGTTTAAAGGCCATGATGAAGTGTCATAAGGTGATACTTTGTAAGCTACTGAATTGTAAAAGCCTGAAGTTACAAAACCAGTTGGATTTTTCCAGTGGGAAAAAAAATGATGTGGTATTAAAGAGGGAAAGATGCTGTCCAAAGCTTTCTCTCTTAATAGAAACTTAAATGGAAAAATGCTTAGAACTGGAGACCTTTCTGGATGCTTTTAGTTCATAGTCATGTGGCTTGGAATGATGGTCCAAACTCTTACTCAAAGCAGAGTCAAAACTGAATTTGGAACTTTATTTATTTGAATTCAGACTGAGGGCAATGTCTGTCTTGAAAACTTAAGAGTGGTGGAGATGCTACAACTTCTCTGGGCAACCTAGTGAGAAGGTTTTTAGGATATCTAATTGAAACCTTTTATATTTTGATTTGTGTCTTGTTCTCTTACTATGCACCTCAACAAAGAGCCGGGCTCTGTCTGTCTTCACAGTTACTTCTGCTTAGGTATCAGGAGATTGCTCTTCTGTTTTCCAAACCCATCTTTCCTCTAGGGTAAACAATCCAATCTCCTTCAGCCTTTCTTCACAGGGAAAACGTTGCCATTTGCAGAACCTACTCCAGTTATTAACGTCATTCTTGTACTTGTCCCAAAACTGGATGTGTTCTCCCAGATGTGATCCAGCGAGCATCAAGAGGAATAGTGAGTTCACTCAGTGTGCCTGTAAAGCTCCTGTTGCTACAGTCCAGTATGTTTGTTGCCTTCCTTGTTACCAGGGCACACTCCTGGTTTGTCTCAGGAGCCTCAGGTCCTTTTCAGCTGAGCTGCTGTCAGCTAATCAGACCCCAGCCCCTACCACTGTAGGGTGTTAGCCTGTCCCAAGCACAGAACTTTGTATTTGACTATGTTTGAATTCCATGAGAAATGTTCCCCTTGGGCCGTTCTGCCAGCCTGTCTAGATTGCTTTGGATGGCCACGCTGCCCACTTGAGTGAAAGTGAGAGCCTTCAGCTCACTGTGTTCGAAAAACTTGATAAGGATGCATTCTAGTTGAGGAACTCTACTGGTAACTGCCCCTCCAGGTATAGTATGGACTGATAACTACTGCCTTTTGAGCAAAATTGTCTAACTGGTTTTTCATCCACTAAGAGTCTAGATGCCTTAACTACCAATACCTGGATTCAGATTCAAGGGTGCTGTCAGAGACAATGTTGAAAGTTCTGTAGTCAAAGGAAGCAACTTTGCTCCCTGCTCTTTCACATGTTTAGTCGCTTCATCAGAGGGGTTAATTGGCATTGATCAAGCAGGATTTATCCTGCATGCTAGTGTTTTTCTCCATCTCTTTTGTGTTCCCTATAGTATGATGGTTAATGCTTTCTGAAAACAACTAGAGGTCTTCTCCCCATTGTCATCACAGAGGCTTTCAGCCATGCAGGCATCTGCTAAGAAGGCCTCAAACCATTGGGCAGACAATGTTGGAGGTTCCTAGAAGGTGTAGCTGATGAATTCCTAGCAGATGGGGCTAATGTTCTGTTTGATCTATTTGGCAACAAAGATGGAAGAGTCTAGTGGACCTTGAGGGATCATAAGATAACTGAGTTCAGGATTTAGAGAAAGCTGGAAGGCTTAGCAGTAAAATCAGGCTTGTGGACTGGACTGTGGCTTATCTGAGAATTTGATAAATTAGAATCTCTGGGGGAAGTTTTCAGTAAAGGACTTAAAAACATAAATCTAAAAATCTGAGCTGTTGGACAGCTCAAGGAAGCACCATCTTGTTTTCCAGGAATATCAGTACTTTGAACAGAAAATCCCACTTGACTAAACAAGAGGCTTGATAGACAAAACACAGAAAAGGAGTGTATAAGTGGAGACATGGACCAGCAACAAGAATAGAAAAGCATTACTCATGTATTTAAAGATGAAAAGTGAAAGGCCAAAGCCCAGCTAATGAGGATTACCAGGAAGGGCTTCTACAGGTATAATAGTAGAAAAAGGAAAATTACAGAAAAAGGGTAATCCTATACTCACCTGCAAAACGGTAGGGTAAAACTCTGAAAGTGACAAGCTTGTCAGCCTTATTTCCACACCTGGAAGGATCATGGCTTCTTTCCACATAGGTTAAGTTTCCAAATACGTGGTCAAGAATTTAATACTTACTTGTATGCATTTAACAGGAGTGTGCTTAGCCAATCTCATTGCTTCTGTGGCAAAATGGCTGTTTATATGACCAACAGAACAGTGGATATATCACCTTCTGAGCTTACTGAGGACTTGAATAATACCTGCAACTGCATTCAGATTTAGAGGTTTAAGGCAGTATGGGCTGAATGAACAGGCTGCTTAATGTGTTGAAAATCAGCTGGACTGTTATCAATAGCTCAAGATCCAGCTGGCAGCTGGCTGAGTGCAGTATGCCAAAGGTTGGTTCTGGGGTCCATATTTTTCAATATGTAGTGATTTGGATGATGACATGTATTTGCAAATTACACTAAATTAGTGGGAGTGGCAGACATGACATATGGCAAAACATAAATCCCAAGGGATCTTGAGAGACTTAAGACTTGGGCCATTAAAGGCTTCATGAAGTAGAACACAAAGTGCAAAGTTGTGCACCTGAGGCATAACAATACCATGAATCAGTACAGCTGGGAACTGATGGGCCCAGTGGCAACTTTTCTCAAAAGAACTGGGGATTATGGTTGAAAGCAAGTTAAATATGAACCAGTAGTGTGCTGTCATTATCAATAAATCTGGTACCGTGCTACATTAGGAGTACAGCTAGGAGATTATGGGAAATTATTGTTTCTCTGTACTTGGCACTGATGAGTCTATACCAGGAACATTCCTTTTGGGCCCACTAGTAAAATAAATGTCAAGAAATTAAGATGTTTCAGTAGATGGTTGTCAGGGTGGTCTGCACGACCTGCAAGGGGAGGCTGAGGGGAGTGAGCCTTGTCCGCTGTAGGATAAGCTAATTGCAGTCTACAACTGTTTGAAGGGCAGTTACAAAGATGATGGATCCAAGCTTGTCTTGGAAGTGACAGATGATGTAACAAGACCAAGGACCTGTTTTCAGCTTGAGAGGTTCACACAGAACATTATGAAAAATTACTCCACTGGGAAGGCAGTGTAGCAGTAGCTCAGGTTATCCAGAGAAGCAATAAGATCTCTAGCCATAAATGTTTTCAGGAGCTGGCTCTTCTATTTATCCATCTATCTATCCTTATTGTGTTTAAATATACAAGACAAGGGATATATTGAACCCTGCTGCTCTTTGATAGTTCTACATTATCTTGTTTTGGTTTTCTTTTATTTTTTCTTGGGTGTGTGTACATATAGATGTGAAACCTCTCTGGATTCAGTGGAGATGCTTTAACATGCCCTGGCAGAAAGTTTTGCAGTTAATGAATGTACCTCCAGTGTGTAGGGAGAGAGATGAGGAAAGAAAGAGCCACAGTTGTGTCCCTTTAAACAATAATGCTTTGTTCAGCATTGGCACCAGTAGTCTTCTGGGCTTTGTCCTTGGGGAACATGGTAATGTTTCAGGCTTCAAGATTGCAGCCTGACTTTTCTTCCTGTCGAGGGAGTAGAGTCTAGGCAGAGTTCTACTAGGCAAGTTTTGGTTTTTATTTTTATCTTCACCATAATGATGAGACATTCCCTCCTAGTAATAGAATTCTAATAGTGCTTTTGGGAAACCCTTAGTATCCTTGTAGGCTTCATTGCTTCCCATCAGCCTCTTGACTGAAATGGGACTGAGAAAGTGGGATCTTAAGTGTGCATGGGTATCTTCACATGTGCACCCATGCGCACATTTGACTATTTTGAGGAGCTGGTAGTTCCTCAGAAGCAGTTTGCTCTTAAGCTCTTTGTATTTCACTAAATCAACATCTATGTCACAAGGGCTTTCTCTGTCACTGATGGATGGCCATTCAAGTTCAGCATAGTAGGAAGCAAGAAACTTGAAATCACTAGAGAGCTTGTGAATTCTTAGAATATGTTTAGTAATTCCTGTCTGTGGCTTCAAGAGTTTGTAAAGACTAGGTATATTCACACCAGGAGACTGAGTTTGTTCTGTGAGTAAAAACATTGACTTGCTGCAGCAACATAGTCCAAGTCTCTGTGCTTAGTATGTTTAATATGAAATAATCCTCTATTCTCACTAGGACAACACTGATTATCCCCCTACCTTCATCATAGTTGCTGCTTAATTGTTGCCTTTCATAAGTCGGATGCCATAGCTCTACACTTGATACTGTTGTCTGGAACTGATAGTAATTTTATAATAATGTCTAAGTCTAACTTTTCTGTAGTGGGCAGATGTGGTGAACTGGAAGCATAAAATCCGAGTGAGTTCCTCATTAGTGTGTGTTTGAAGGCTGTAGCATGGTAGTGGGTTATGTGAAATCTGTGCTTCCTTTCTCCTAGTTTGAGGCACTGGCACTTCAGAGTGTGTTGCACAATGTTCTGGAGCTGTTTAACTGGGTGATGTGTTGCTTGAGCAATGCTTTGAGTATAGGCTGTTGATGCAGGGCCTCTGCCAACTGATTGCCCAATTCTTTTCCCTCCTGTACCTTGGTTTCAGTCAGTTCTCTAGTATAATTATTTACATATGCAAGAATTTTATTGGTTTTGGAAAATTTGTTTCTAAATATCTTTTCTGCTTCATTTTTCTAATGCCATCCTCTTCCCCCTCTGGGATCTCCAGTTTTGGTTTTTACATTTGTCTTGGTAATGAAAGAAGTTCTTAATTAGCTGAAATGTAAAATAGCTGTGTTGGGCAAAAAGTAAACAGAATGTCTCATTATCAGTCTTGAAGCTGTGCAAGGCCTAAAGATGAGCATCTAGATCACGTTAATGGTGCCCAACCAGGCACAATTAAGGCATGGTTGTACTGGACATTGCAGGATCATGCAGCAAGATAAATTTATGACCATAAACAGCTCTTGTAAGACTCAGTATATAAATCAGCTAAAAGAGAAAGGTGTTTGTTGTTGTGTTAATGCTAGCGATCTCAATGGGTTCCGGGCTAGTAGAAGATGACCAGCTGGTTTCCTGTCTTTCTCCACACTGTGTCTTCCCAAGGTTGAATTCTTCAGTTATATCTCATATTGTTTCAAAATTTACACCCACTTCTGTGGTTTTTGTTCCAATCTTCTTGGTTTAATTGCTAGTGTCTCCTGACTCTTTAATGCTGCACGGAGTTGTAGTCTTTAGTTCTTTCAGTTCGAGTCTTTCTCCTCTGCTGCAGTGACTTTGATCCTTCGGTTTCTGTATCAGTAGTATATGAGATGTTAGATGTGCACTCCTGGTATTGCATGCTTTCTTTGTCAGCTAGCTGATCTGCCTACAATGTTTAACACAGACAAAACCACTCCTTTTGTATTAATATTGTAGTATTGTATGAACAAAATATTACTTGGCTCCACCAACCCATACCCTGTCTGAAAACATCAAAGTAAAATTTCATCAGTTTATAGAGATGCTGGAAAAAGAATACAGGATCTATGGCTGGGCTGCTACAAAGTACAAAAATACAGATGCCATCTTAAACTGTTGAGAAAAATTAAGATGTGATTTTAGTGCATGATAAAAATATGGTATGCAATATCTGCTCCATTACGTAGAGTTACATGTGTGCCAGCTTGTTCTGACATGTAAATAAGACAGTTCTAGTTTCCTTTGGAAGCTTTGTAAATAGGGCAGCATACCTGCTGATATCTTCCAGAGTGAGGAAGGTGTTTGCAATTTTTGTAAATCCTCATCTCTAAGTAGGATGCAAATTACTAGTGAAAAACACCTCTAAGTACATTCTACACAGAGTTCTTATTCGTCTTGATGTGTTATGTTCAGAACTGTTTATAGTTGTTTGGGTGGTTTTTTAGGGATTTTTTTTTATTTCAAGCCATGTCTTTGGTATGCCTTTTAAGCCCTTTTTTAGTCTTTGCTGAGTCGGTCTCACTATGCAATGGAAAATAATGTGTTTAACCTAGTTTTTTGTATTAAGACTTAACACCATAAGGAACTTTGCCGCAGTACTTCTAGCAGAGTTGTTCTGCTGTGGTTACCTGCCAGACCTCCTATTCTGAGGCACAACCTCTCCATGAGGGAAGTGGAGTGTCAAGTTACCTTACTGACCATGAAAGCATCCACCTGTATCCAGGTGGTAAACAAGCTGTAACTCATTCCTTCATCTGTGTATCCTTTCCAGGGTCTTGAAGGTGCCTGGTAGCTCTCTGGAAGATGGTCTTTTAAGCATTACCTATGTTGGATTAAAACAAATTGGTTAAACATGCATATTTCTGAAAATTGTTGTTTGATCTTGTGTCTGGGGAACCAGATGTATTACACCAATGGATTTTTTTTAATTGCTCATTTCAAGTAGTTAGGCTTCCATTTTTGATGCAGTTATGCTCAACTAAGTGGGTGCTTCAGAGTAGAATAACAAAGATGATTGTTTGAGTTTGATGTCTACCATTATCCTTGTGCTGCAGCAAATTCTTACAATTTAATACTCACCCGAGTTCATGGTTTATCCTGAAAATCCAGACTAACCAGCAGCTTTAATGGTGATGAAAACTAGAAAACATCTTGAACATGAGAAAATGCTTTGCTTCTAAATGCTGCATGTGAACAAAATGGCATTAATTCAGTATGAGTTACACACAAAGTCAGGAAAGGCTTGTTACCAACAAACTGTCAGTCTTATGTCTGTTCATTTGCAGGAAGCTTAAATTAGGGGGTGGGGGAAAGTGGGAACATTTATGACTCACATGGGTTGGGAGATAATAAATCTAGACCTATGTTTACATTTAAAATTACATAAATCTGTAAAAATGTTTCAAACTGTTAAATATTTGTCATATTGTAGTTTGTAAATTTTGTGTCTTCATGATTCACTGGGGAAAGTGAATTCACTGGAAATGAGAGAATAATGCAGGCTGAAGAAGGACAGTTTCCAACATGAGATTTCACAGCCCCTGGATGTTGTGAAAATGAAGCTGGAAAGCATTTGGTGTTGTTTGCAGGCAGGTGTGTGCTCCCCCTCTGACTCCCTGTGGTCCATGGAGTCTTCGCACTTCCCTGTGCATGAAATGTCTGAGCAGAAAGGAGAAAATGCTCTCACACCAAAATAACCTCTATTTTGTTGGTTGATTGTGTTTGTATCAGTAAATATATTGCATATATAGAGAGGTTGTCTTTTAATTCAATGCCCAAAGTTACTGAATAAGAAGGGTAGAATCATTTCCTACTCTGAAAGGTGGGAGTGGGGAGGGAAGATGAGAGAGACAGACAAAAGAGAATGTAGTTTTCAGAGACTGAAAGAGTTTTTATCACTCATTGAGGATGTGAGTTCAGTGATCTGTATTGTCTGTAGAGTATTGCCTTTCAGTAAGAATGAATATGGCAGATCTAAGATAACCTTGTGTTGAGCTAGGACAGTAAGACTCTCTGCCCTCCTCCTGAACAGTGACTATTTTGAATTTCATAATGAAGGCCTAGCAGTCTGTATGTGATGTATGAGAAGCCTAGACACCAAAGTCAAGACAGGGGAGTCTGCAAGAGAGGGTAAGCATTTGTATTGGCTTTGCATGGCAAGGTTTGGGTAGCAAGGGGGCTGCAGGGATAGCTTCTATGAGAAGATGCTAGAATCTGTCCTCATGTCAGACAGAGCCAGTTCCAGCACGTTCCAAGGTGGAGTTGCCACTGGCTATGTCTGAGTCCATGAGCAATGTTGTGGCACCTCTGTGATAACATATTTAAGAAGGTGAAAAAAGCTCTGCACAGCAGCTGCAAGAGGAGTGAGAAAACTGTGAAAGAAACAGCCCTGCAGACACCAAGGTCACTGGAGAAGGTAGGGCAGGAGGTGCTCCAGGTGCCAAGGCATAGATTCCCCTGCAGCCTGTTGTGAAGACCAAGTTGAGGCAGGCTGTTCTCTTGCAATCCATGGAAGCCCTTGGTGGAGCAGAGATCCACCTGCAGCCTGTGGAGAACCCCAGGCAGGAGTAGATGGATACCCAAAGGAGGCTGTGCCCCTATGGAGAGAGAAGCCCATGCTAGAGCAGGGTGGGGGACACACACTGGAGCAGTCTTTTCCCGAAAGATTTGACTCTATGGAGTGATCCTGTGCTGGAGTCAGTCCTGGAGAACTGAGACCATGAGAGGGACGTACCCTGGAGAAGTCAGTGAAGGACTGTATCCCATTGGGTTGGACCCTGTCCTGAAGCAGGGAACAGCATGAAGAGGAAGGATAAGTGAAGAGATGCTGCTCTTTTTCCCAAGTGCCACTAGTTGAGGGAGACAGTAGAAGAGTCTGGAGTGAAGTTGAGCCTGGGAAGAAAGTAGGGGGGAAGTGTGTTTAGTTCTGGTTTTGTGTTTAACTATCCTACTGTTACTAACTGGCAGTGAGTTAAATTAATGTTCTCCAAGTTGAGTCTGTTTTGGCCATCATAGAAGTGATCCTTCTGTAGTTCTCTCAACCTGATGGGGTATACGGCCCAGCCTTGTAACACTGTTGTAGCTCTTTCCTAATCTCTAACTTGTCTGTGTCCTTGTGTGCTGCCTTCACACAAGTCACCTGCACACCCCAGCTTGGTGTCTTCCAAAAAATCAGTGAAGATGTGTTCCATCTCTTCCTCCATATGGTCGATGCAGGTGTTAAACAGGATAGGTTCCAGGATAGATCTCTGAGGGAATTCCCCTTACACCAAATCTCCAGGTAGTGTTCAAACCACTAATCACTTCCCTTTGTGCCCAGTGATCCAAACATCAGTAATCCACCTATCTAGACTGTAATGCCCTGGTGTGGATGTGAGGATGTTGTGGGAGACCATGTTAAAAACCCAGCAATCAAGATAAACAACTTCTGTTGGTCTTTCATCCAAGATTATAAAAAGGCATAATTAAAGATCTTCAGTGTGTGTGATTGCTGAGTGAGCATTCAGTTTATCACTCTCTTCATCTAAACTGCTTGTTTTCCCCCAACATACAGTATTTTCTATACAGTGAGATGAAAGACAAGTCTCTCTTAATCTACAGACTCTCTGGCTGTATCAACAGTCATACGTGCTCTGTTGGTCAGCCTGAGTAAACTTCATGACATTGTCTCTTTTAGTATCGACACAGCTGAACAAGTGAGTTGACACTTGTTCTTCTTGAGTGGTTGGTGTGGTGTTGTATTTGGTTGCAGTTAAAGGCTCTGCTGGCTGCATACATGTGACTTTGAAGTCCTTTGAGTTCTTGGTGTCATTTAAAAACTGTCAGGCAGCAAAGTTGTCCCTACAGTAGAGTTTGGCGTGCGTAACTTTGCTCCAGCAGACCGATTTTGTGCTTGACTCTGTACGAGTCTGTAAGTCTGAAAATGAGAAACATTGTTTATATTAACAATCTCTCCAGGAAAATGATGGATTCTCCAACATTGGATGCTTTTAGGATTGACCTGGACAGGGTGCTGGGCCATCTTTAGACTGTGCTTTTGCCAAGAAAGATTGGACCATATGTTCCTTGAGGCCTCTGCCAACCTGGTAGGCTATGATTCTATGATTACTGGTAGAATAGGGAATTAGGACAGCAAAATCTTAGTGGCTTTTCAGACCACTTGGTATTAGTGCTGGTGGTCTAGGTTCTGTTGTATATTTAAGTATTGTGAGTTTGTGGGAATTCTCTGCTCGTGGGTTTGCTGTCATTGTGACAGAAAATTATTCAGAGACAAAGCCCGTTACCAATTTTGTTTGCTTTGTAAATGAAGGTTTTTGTTAATACCTGCATGAAGATTGTCTTGCAACTGCAAAGAAACAGTGGTTCAGTCTTTGCTGGAGCCACCAAAGAATGGTTTCATTTTTAAGTAGTTCATTATCCCTCCAACTAAAACCTCTTCTGTGAAGTGACTTTTGGATATGGACTTTGATGTATTCATAGTGTGAGGAAGGCATTGTTGCCATGTGTTTCCTTGACTTAACAAAAAAAAGTTTCACTTAAAACCAAATTGTTATTTTAAACTGAGGTAGTAGCAGTTCAACCATATGTGACTAGCCAATTTGGAGTGTTTGATCTGATCTGTCTTGAGATTCAGACTCTAAAAAATAAAATTTTTGCAGAAGTTGTCAAGCATAGCAAAACTTCTGTTGAGGTAAAATGCCCAGGTGAAAAAGCGCCAGCCACAAGGAATGCCCCATTAACCCATCACAGTAAACTGGGAGTGTCACCAGTTTAATGAGTTCTGCTCAATATCTGGTAGTCACTGTGGCAATAGCAGGATTTCCCTATGTTTGTGCGGTGGGCTGAATTAAACATGCAAGCTCCTCTTGAGATGTTCTTAATACACAGGTGTAATAAGCCAGGTGAAAAGATAATACTTAATTTTTTTACTCCTTTATGGTACTTGGGTTTAATTTCCGTTATAGACTTTTGGATTCTGTTTTATTTCCCTTGACATGTAAATGGCTGGAATCCTTTTAATGGCACAGAGCAGGCATGGCAACCAACCCTCAAAGTGAAGGACAAACCTCAAACCTTCCTGCAAACTATTAAAAACTGCAGCCTGCAGCAAATGGATTTTCAAATCAAACCGTAGGTGGGGCAGTTTTCTAACTATTTCCAGTCTGTCCATTCTCTCTAATGTATGTACATGTAGCATGTACCTTTGATCACCTATTTTCATCTGTATTTTTGCCTTAAGATTTCTGAAGGCTTTCTTTTAAAGTACATCCAGAGGAAGTGCTGGCACACAATACTCTAGGCAGCAAAAATTGCAGCATGCAGGGAACCTGACAGGGGAGAAGCCTGACACTTGTGCAGGTCGGTAGTTCTTTTCTGTCTTTTTGGAAAACATCACTTTTCCAGATTCTGGTCAATGCTGTGCTTTTCTGCATACTGACTGTGGGGTCAGAGGTTTTGTTAATCACAGTTTTTATCTTCTTAGCCTCTTACCTATCAGGACTATCTGGTGGTTGGCATGAAATATAACAAATCATTTTTGGCTAAACCCCTCTATTAACACTCAGGACTTCTAAATTTATTCATTAAAAAAACCCCAGACACAAGTCCTCGTTCAGTCTTTAGAATGAACATAAACAGAATGCTGTGCTGCTGTGCCTATTTCAGTACTGTAAGGTGTTCACTTGTCCTTCAGATCTGAACATTTAGAAGAGACCAAGAAGTTAAATTGTATAGTATGATGAGAATTTATCTTGTCTCGTGTAATTCCTTTGCAGCAGTGAGAAGATTAGTGCTAAACTTCTTTATAATAAATCTAGGTCTGCTGTTAATTTTAACTGAGCCAGTAGCATCATCTGAGATGTGTATTCCATATTCTTGAGCTGTTGTTTATTCTAACTTTTTTATAATTGTTCTAATGAAGTTTTTTTTTAAAAAGCCACATGGCTTTTCCCCTTGCATATTCTGTCTTTCTAGAAAGAAATGTAATTTGTCATGATTGTCATTAATTGTATATACTTGGCTAATTATGTTTGTGTTTAAAAAGAATTGTCTTCCTGGCTGTCCACTAAATGGAATATTTTTAGTGGCAAACTTCCCTGGTCTTCCTCCGGTTTTAAAGCTGCTCATTATAAACCTGCACTTTAACAGGTTTTCCTGACTTTTCTGAATCTCTGGATTTCTATTTCTCTTCAGGGAGAAGCATATAATTGGGGTTGATTCTTTAGAGAAGTCCTATTGTATGACTTGGTGTATGAAAGAACAAAGAATGAAGAGTGCTGAAGTCAGTTGGCTGTCTGAATAAATAACTTCTAAAAGAGTTTCTTTGCATTTTAAATCCATAGAGTTTCTGAGGAAAAGGTGACATGAGAGCTTTGTCTTCAAGTTCTCAACTCCCTTTTGGTCACTGCTTCTGTTTCGCATCTTTGAACTTCTTTTACTGGCTGTAACTGTCAGGGTGATTAATAATAAATGTGATTTATAGGTTTAGCACATTGTATGGTAATTAATATAACTAATGTTAGCATCATGTGGAATTATTTTTTTGCTATGAAAACTGCCACAGTATATATTTAAGTAAAAAAAAAGCAGACATAAAAATAATTTAATGTGAATTATGTGGGCATAAACAGTGTGCAACTTCATGCTGGAGGAGAGGAGTGGTCCTGAAGAACTTTTGGTTTTATCCAGACAAGGATAAAAGTAAATTCCTGCAGCATACATGATGTGATAATACTAAAGGAATCTGCACCGTTTTGCTTTTACAAGTCAGCAGATGGTGATGGGGGGGATTCTGTTCTATACACTCAAAAGCAATGATCTGCAGGGTGTTGTGTAGTATACCACTTCATAGAGCAGCCATCCTGGGTTTTGCCTGCCAGCCACAGCACAGTTTTGTGGCCTCCTCCTGGCCCCAGTTCCGGTGTTTGAGGAGCAGCTTTGGGCATGCCAGGCTGTGTGTTGTGGTCCATAAGTGAGTGTTGGTGTGCTGAAGGGTTTGGAAGCACTGTTAGCTTGACTTAGTAGTGATGTTAAGCTGATGTAAGTTCCCCCTGTAGCCAGTTCTTTACGAGGTGTTCAGCTGCTCTGACAAACCTCTTAGGTAAGAGTCAGGAATGGAACCTGTGATTTGTCCTGCTCAGAGAGCGGGAACCCTGCAGCCTCAGTTTATATAAAGTACAACTGCTTGTGTTGTTTCTGTGTGTGACTGGGCATTGCTGCTAGTCTCAGCTACATTTATGCTGAAAAAAGATTGCCTGTAGAACCTTATTGGTAGACTGCTTTATTCTAGACAGTAACAAATGTGTCCTACGTAAAAACAAGTTAAAAAAATTGGAAGGAGTTGAGTCAGGCACACATAATGTGAATTGTTTATGAAGGATGTGTCTGTATGGAAAATTCTGTTTGCACAATTGCATCTGTTTAAAACTATTTCTACTCTTGCAGCATTCAAATGCAGGTGTATAAGAAAGCAACGATGTAATTTGAAGCTTTGGTACTGCCATTAGCTTAAAAAAATTGAGAGTCTTTGCTATGCTGTCCTGAGATTCTCTTCTGATAGCACTTGACTTTTTCTCCTTGTTCTTTTTCATGCCAACTTATTTTATGCCAGTGTTGCATGTTATTTCTCAAATACAGTTTAAAGTCATGACCTAGAATTTTCTCTAGCTCTCCAGAGAAATGGCACCTCCATTCCACCGTGATTTGTGCAGGAGGGCAATGAGCAAGGGAAGCCTGAAAAGCATAACGTTGTGTTGTGTGTGATTGTATTGTCTCCTAGAGGTGGCTTCCACTTCAACACCCATAGCTTAGCTCTGTCAAATTCTACCTCTTCCTCTGGGAATGCAGTACTGTAGATTATATCTGAGTGAAATCATGTAGATTAAGAAGTGTCGGCATTGGTTTTTGTTCTCATCCTAGTGGCTTTGTGTTTCCTCAGCTTTGTGTTGGAACCTGAGGGGCATGTAGTATTTCCAGTGGGTCAGGAGAGGGAGCTGGCATTCTAGGGGTGAAAAGGAGTCTTCTTTCCATACAAATAACCCATTTTTTTGTTGTGCCTCTGACTATGTAAACATGATGGAGTAACTTGTCTGTGTCTGAAATAACAGGAATCCAGACAGACTTCTAGAACATAAAGTTACAAGTAAGGATTTATTTTTTCACTGCTTTGTTCTGTGGTTGATGGTAGCTTTTATCTGTTGCCTCAGAATCCCATTTAGAAGTGTTGACAGCACTTTTCTCCTGTGAAGAGGTCCGTGTTGCCAGTAGTACATGTAGGTGATAGGGACAATGAGCAGACACTCACCTTCGTCTAAGTCCAATAAAATAAAAATGTCACTGCTGGTAATAATGTTGCCAGTAGTAATTGCACTTATAGGGCACCTGCAGTGGTATTACCTGCTTGCCCTTCATGTGACTTTTGGAGAGATTACAGGCTTTACAAAGACAGCATGCCCTTCAGATGACTGATTGAAATGTGAAATTACCTTACATAAGGGTTTCCCCACTGCAGCTGGTTAGCCTTAGCTATCAGCCAGGCTCCTACCCAGTCCACTCGTTCTGTCTGCAGGATGGGGAAGAAAATAGGGAGAAAAAATGGGAACAAAAAGGCTCATGGGTAGAGATAAAGGTAACTCTTTCCCTAACTCAAATCTACTCCTTCACTCCTGACTTCTGTACTCACTTCTTACTCCCAACCACCAGTAGCCAGTGGGTCTGCTGTGGAGATGCCTGAAACCAGATGTGTCCAGCCTGGGACAGGCTTCTCTGAAAAAAAACTAAGCAAGTAGTGAAATTGTCCCTTCCAGATAACGTAGGTCTTGAGACATGATGGTTTCTTGCTCTCTTTTTCAGCAGCAAAATGGACTTCTGAGCCTCTGGATATGCTACTATAATCAGTTTTTGAAGGTCTGTACTGTAAAACTCAGCTAGTAAAAGTGCCTGTTTTGAAAAGAGAGTGCAAAACCAGCTTTCAGAAAAAGTTAACATTGTTCAGATAATTTTATAAATTTGTTCACTTGTTATTGTACTTGCTTACTTGAGGAAGAGACAATGTGATTGAGAGGTGGGGAGGGAAGTGACTGGAAGCAGGGATGTGTGAACTGGCAAGGGAAACCTTATACTCGCCCTTCAAATCTCACCTGACTTTCCTGGATGTGTTTTATGTTTGCGTTATGGTACAGAGAACAACTTTTCCAGTGGGTTACTTGGCACGGGTTTGGACTCTTTAGAGATTGTTTGCATGTAAGGTAATTCCTTCTGCTCTGCTTTCTGTATATTCACTATAATGCTGTGCTGCCAATTTAATTCTTGCTTCATCTCAATGCGTTTGTACTTCATGAATAGTTCAAAATCTTTTCTTCATTCCTATTGCAGAGCTTGAAAATAGCATATTATTCTTCCCTACCCTTAATTATTTGTGTTTTGGGTTTCTTGGTTTTGTTTGGTTTTGTTTATTTGTTGTTTTGGTCTGGGTTTTTTGGGTTTTTTTTGGGGGGGGGTTTTTTTGGGGAAGTGAGTTGCATATTTTTAAAATTTTTGTTTGTTTGATTTTTTACTGACAAGTGACATAACAGGTACCCTTACATAACAGGTAGAAAGCATAAGCTGAGACTTGGCCAGTGTCAGGCTTGCATGGTAAACAAGCTTGCATGGTATGGTGCTCTGACCTGGTGCCATTTGGATTTATGCAGTGACTTGCCTGATACATATAAAGTATGATCTTTTTATTTGTTCTTGTTCAGGCTTCTCCTCCCGTGAACACCGATTCTTCTTGCCAGTAGCTGGTGAAGAGATGAGAGTCTGGCTGCTGCTGAGAAATGCTGCTGTGCAGCAGTAGTGAGATCTACTCTACCCATTGTTTGAGGATTTTTTTTCCTAATGACTGTCTACAAATTCTCATTGGCATCTTGGTCACAGGAACCCAGCTTGCTTGCCCTGTTAGGAGCCAATGTGCCCATAGAGAGAATGTTCTTAAATGGTAATTTGCTGTTTCCTTATCTGAGGTTCCTTCTATCCCCTTGGCGGGATATGACTTGAGAAGTCCTAGTTTTTGAGACTTTGCTTTGAGAGAAATTTGCAGGAAACAGCTTGGTTTGTTGCTTTGATTTGTTGTTTGTGGGTTTTTTGGGTTTATTTTGCTTCAGTGTTTTGTCATTTTCTGAGGGGTTCTTTAACTTTGCTTATAAGCTGCTTTTGCTCAGGAAATAACAATTTTAGTTTGGGGCCTTTACAGAAATGACTGGGAGCACAATGTTTTTTCTTTCAGGTTTATAATATGTAAATACCATTCATGGGATTTTTTTTCTTCTGATGAAGGGCTGAGATTGGTTGTGTGTATATGCATTTGGTATTTTTTGCTGTTTTGAGTTTTTTATGCAGGAGAAAGTTAAGGGGATTTTGGCTCTTGTTTTCAGCTAATTTCTCAAAGGAGATAAAATGAATTTTGTTCTCCTTCAGATAAAAGTTCACATGCGTCATCAGTTGCATTTTCTTCTGGGCACATTCAGCAAAGCTGCTTGTTTCTATGGTCTGTACTACATTTAAACATCATTTGCATGCAGTAGCAGGCTCAGAAGCAGTACTGGTGTTATTGCCATGGCAGGGTGAGAGGCTTAATGGCTATTTGAACAGTGTCATACTTTCAAGTGAGCTTGTAGCCAGAACTGAAAACTTAAGTCAGTGGTTGGCTGGTGAGAAAATAACCTGATGTCTTCGTGTAGCTTGAGCAAGTTGACCAGCCTCATGGAAGTATGATGTGTTAAGAAATAACCTGCTTTTCTTCAACTGACACTGGGTTTATGAAAGAAGAGTAGTATTTGCATAATTTCAAGCACACGAAAGTGCAGCTCTTTTCACACTCTTATGAATCTGCTCATTAGGCCCCCAGAGGAGGGTGGGAGAGGCACCAGATATCATGGCTAGTTTGCAGCATGCCCTCTGCTAGAGTGTCATCTCTGGAGGGCAGCATGGAAGCTGGGATTTGAAAACAAGCTGCCATCTCTGACAGTGCTACCTATAGCAGCAGTGCTGGGATGGGTAATGTGGTTTTCAGTGTAGCTTTTGCAAACCCCGCCATGGCCTCAAACGCGTCCTGAAGCTGTAGATACCATACAGTTAGAAGAATGTAGAAGAGTTGCATTTTTGTGCTTAAAATTATGGAAGTACTGCTTGCTTTCAGTACAGCTGAGCGTGTTTGAGAAACTGAGGGCTTGACTATCTAGAAGAAAGCAAGTTAAAGGACAGATGATAACTGAGCACCAGGAGTCAAGCCTAATTAGAAGCACAGATGGCTTTTATGTGTTTTTAGGCTGTCTGAAACGCTGGGAGACAGCACTGCCAGTGACTGTTAAAAGGCAAAGTGAATTCTCACTGCTAAGCAATGTGGCCAACAGATAAAGCCTTAGGTTCGAAAACAAGCTGTATGTTTGAAAACTGAGTTAGTAACAGGTCAGGTGTAAGAGGACTGAGCAGAGCATACTGAGCTACTGTTTCAGGAGATGCCAAGGAGAGGAAATGCTGGTGCCATCAGAGCAGGGCAGTATCAGGCCTGTGAAGGAGAGACTTGCTAGCTTCAAATGTGCCTTTAAGAACTTACTAGAAGCTCAAACCTAGAGTCAGTGACCATGAGACCATAGCAGCCCACTCTGCAAAAATAGTTGACATATTGCAGAATCCATAATCCTGTGCTTTCTTTTAAAAAAGAAACAAAATCTGCCCTACCTACTCATTGCTACTGCTACTCACTATTCAGTTTGGGACATATTGGCTTTGGTTGGAAAGTAATTGGCTTTGACTTTTCTCTTGTAATAGCTTATTTTGTCAGCTTGCAGACTATTTCATGTACCTCTTGGCCTTTTTGACAGGTTGTTTTCCCAAGCACTGCTTCAGCTATTTCTGAAATCTGTTCATAGTTTGTTTGTAGTCCTGTAGTCTGAGCAATCTAATACGACTCAACAATTTCAGTCTCTCAACGTGGGTTCAAGTAACTGCACTTGAGTTTGGGGAAGATGTGGGCAGAAGCTCTCCAGCTTTGCTTGTTCGTGCTCTGAGGGTGATCAATGGCATCTTTGCACTTTATCAGCACTAAAATGGGACTCTTCTGAGTATGTCCACTTTTCACACCCTTTGCCAAAAATCTTTCAAAGAGATCTGGAATACCTAAAATCAACACTAATCATCATTAATGCCCTTGTTTAGGCAGGACCAGTTGTTGTAAAATGTCCCTGGCTGATCAGTTTTCCCTTTCCTTCATGTCTACCAAAAGCATGTTAAAACCTCTTGCGTATTTCCATGTCAAGTCTGGAAGAGTTTCTAATTGGTGAAGTTAATCCTTGTTTCGTCATGTTTTAGTTGACAAGAGTTTCCATAGATTTTCTGAGACTGGGAAGTCTCTGGCAGCCAAAAATGTAGCCTACTTGAAATGTGGGCCATGCAGCTGTCACTGTGGCTGCGCAAGGTGCTTTATGTCCATCCCAGTTGGAGTCCTCATAGGATTTGCAGTGACTTCTCATTTAACATAAGAATTCTCTCTGAATGTAATTCATGGTCCCAAAGAAGGTAGGATGGGGGGTTTATTTGAGAAGGGCTTCCATGATACAGAGTGGACAAAACTGGCGTGGCTGTCAGACAGGAGAGGGATGACTGACAGGAGAAACATCTTTCTTTTTTTAATCTTTCTCTCAGTGGTTGCTTATTATCGGTGAGGTTCCCATTTTAAAAGTGTAATTCAGTCTTTGTGTTTCTTCAAGTGCCTGCCTCATGCTAATTCAGTTTTACCTTAGGTTGCAGCTGTAGTTTTGTAAGCTGGACGTTTCACACACACCCCCTCACAGTGCTTGCTTGTGAGGTTTCATGGTGCTCACACAAGTTCTCCTGAGTTCCAAGTAATGCTCCACCAGAAACTGGCAGTGCTTTAATTGTTGTTTAAAAACAAAACGAAAAGCCCCAAAACAAATAAGAAACTCACCAAAAAAACTCCAAAACAACCCCAAAAGAGCAAACACAAAAGAGCAAGACAAAGAAGCCCAAACAAAACCAAATAAAAAAACCAAAACAAAAAGGTTTTGCAAGTTTTGTCATTGCTCCCAAATATAGTAACTTCTATAACAACTAAGTAGTAACTATATTATAGTATATGCATACTGTTTGTTGCCATATACTTCATTTTTTGAGATGTAAGTTGTACAGGCCTTTTACATCTGATAGTTCTGAACCATCTGTCTAGCAAGGTAGAACTGTAAAATATTTTTAGTTTGTGGCTGGGGTTTTTTAAATGTATCTTCAGAAAATATGCACAAGTCAACGGTCTGTAGAGAAACTGATCTATTAAATTCCAGATGATTAGATCTGCTATGAAAATTTTATTGTATGAAATAATTTTCCTAGTTTTTATGTGGTACCAGGTTTTGAAAGGGGAAGCATTTTTTAAGCTTCTGTTTCACCTAGAAGGAGGAGAGAAAAAGATGATGATGAAAATTGAAAGTTTATTGTAATTTTGCCTTAGAGACGGCTATCATGGGTGTGTAATGCCTAAGGGAAAAGTCTTCTGTTTTGCTTATTCCACCGATTTCATGCAGTGCACAGGTACCAATTTAGCAGTCCACAGTCTGACTTGCCTAGATTGCCAGTCAGTGAAGAGGCAGAATAAACAAGAACAGGTCATCCTTTACTGTTAGTGGAGGAAGGGAATTAGTTGGTTTTATCTCCCTCTGTAGTGTAACATTTCTAAGAAAGTTTTTTGTCAGCAATTTGTTGGCTGCAGCAGCTTTATCATCTAAGTGGTATGAGTTGCTGGGAAAGCTCATTTAGTGACAAGTTAAATGTTACAGTCTCCTGTAATCTGTGTATGTAATACTGCATTTTATGGTCTAGCTGTGCAGTGCACAGCTATTTTCCATGTAACACATGTTAAACATTAACTACTGTTTGGGTACCAAAGGTGGAGTGTGCTCTCTCTGGTTTCTATTGGGTGTGTGGCAGTGGAAGACAAACATATACTTGTAGTTAATGCCATAAAACAAGCAACCATGAGCAGAGTAGGGCATTGAGTGCATTTTTCCTAGATGTCTGACTTTTTTCATGTTCTGACATTTCTCTTTTTATTGCTTTTGAGGGTTTTCTCCTCCCTCACATAAGCAGAATCTGTTAAAACTTTGTTGTGCTTTGGTTTGACTTCTTTTAACAAATGCTGATTTTACTCCATATGAGAAAATATGTTCTGGAGACTTTTTGTTAGGTTTATAGCAATTATTGTCCAAGTAAAGATGATGGTTTCTTAGCAATTTACTGTTTTAAGAAGCCATTGTATTCTCATCTGCTTTCAATAGAAGGTTGGACTTTGGTTAAGAACAGCTATTACCCACCTCTTTCCCCACCCCCCCCCCAATAATGAAACAGTGTCTTGCAATGGTAATTTAATGTTGGTTTTAAGATTTTATGCAGCTTGTTTTGATGGAGCTCCTAATGCCACTCTTGAAATTGATATGATTCAATTTCTCTGCCTCTGTTTTGCTAGTAAAAAAACGCAAAACCACAAAAAATACAATTTAGATAAAATTTGCTACTTATACCTAAGCTTGCTTGACCTTCTTGTAAAAATGGAAGTGTAACTTTTCATCTTGTCTATTGCTGTAGAAGACTGATTTTAGACAGCTTGGAACCTAGAACAGGAGTTCTGCATGTTATGGTTGATGCTGATTTTATGAAGAAGGGCAAACTAAAGGAACTGAATGCTCAAATCCATGAATTTTGCTACATTTTGGGGTGAAGTGATAATGCCCAGTATGCTAGAGTCTTAATAAAGTATTAAAAAAAAAAAAACCTTAAAGGTGTAAGAGGGACAGCAGTCACAAAAGTGGATCCAGATCAGTACTTCCCTGTATAAAGTGTAATTGTAGCATCAGTCTCTTACTCAGATTTACGGTCGTCTCTTGTATTTTTAGCCAAGGGGCATTTTTGCTTAAGAACTTGAAAACTTCCTTCCCCGAGAAACTCAACAGGATTTGCATGAAAAATCAGTTTGTTATTGCCTCTTCCTCCTACCTGCCTGTAATCTCCAGGCTTTGTGTTTGTAGTATTGAAGAACTGGCTATCTCAAATCTTGCCTTAACCTCATATCAAGTATCCAGATCAATGCAGCCTGCACTTAAAATCCTCTAACTTTTGTATAAGTATCTGTAGCCAACAGTTGGGGTTAGTTTTATTTCCGTGCCTGTGTTTTTTGAATGGCATGCCAAGTAAGAATTAGAGCTCTTTTGGCCCTTTTTTGTTTCTTCATCTAAAGGCTATAAATATTATAGCAATTGGCAACATGAATGAAAGATTCTCATCATATCCCATTAATTTTCTTTACAGTGCTCTTCAAGTATTCAGGATGTCCAGAATTTATTTTGCAGCTTCAGTGGTGGTATGGGGCACTGCATGACTGCAGTTGCTGTTGATAGCCAGCAGATTTCAGGCAGTGTGTCAAGCAAGCTTTTCCTGGAGAATCTGACTTCCTGGGGTATAAAATGATGGCTCTGTGTCTTAGGACACTTGTAGGAGATAAGCCTTTCCTTTCTCTTGTACATTTTTAGTAATGATGAACTTTGAAAGTTTTGTGAGTAAAATCTGATGCTGTTGGAATAGCTGCAGAGAGGAACTCTGTATTTCCTGAGGAAAATAAAAGTGTCATTGCAATTCTTCAGAATAAATAGAATGGCTACGTAGACATTATTTTCCTTTTGTATCTCTTCTCATCCTTTGAACCTAAAAGGAAACACACCCAAACAACCCCACACTGACTGGTTAAAAAAAAAAAGGTGTTTTCTTTTCTGTTACAGAAAAATGCAAAGGGACAGGAGTTGTTTGACCAGATTGTGTATCATTTGGACCTTGTGGAAACTGATTACTTTGGCCTGCAATTCATGGATGCTTCCCAAGTTACAGTAAGTATAACTTCAGTTGATTTTTGTGTTTTGCAGTAGTTTGTGTTGCCTGTTATAAGCGTATTACTGATGCATTTCCATGGAGAGATATAGGCACTGGGGGACGTGCTGCTGAAACAAGTGATACTATGTTTGGCTCTTGGTCACATAAGTCACATCCTCTAAATGTGTTTTGTGTCACTTTGTATGACATACATGTGACTTGATTGCACCTAAGTAAAAAAGCAATACATGTGGGTAAAGAAAAATGTCCTTTATGTTTAGTAGACTCACCGTTTTGCCAGCAAGGGTTTCTTGTCGCTCCTCTATGTCTGCTGTTCCATGCACAGATTATGGTACTTTGTAGGCTTAGGTTCATTTGCGATAGCAAAAAGTTTTAGCAAAAGTTTTCCTTCTCTCCCATATATAATAACCTCCAGCATCTACAGGTGAAATAAATAAATTGAACCACCCCATATTTACAGATGCAAATAGGTAGATAGGGTTAAAAGACTACAACCTTGTGGTTAGACTGTATTGCTATATATTTGATCTTTGTCTGTTCACTCTATGTGAACGGGCAGTTTGACAAAAACCTGCACTGTGGATAGAGAATATGCAGACTTGGAAAAGAAGTGTTTCTTTTAGTGCTCCCTGGTCAGTATGCAAATGTTTTTTCCACAAAGCAACAGAAGATGTCTACTCTGGGATAATAGAATAAAATAATGGGAAAATATAGTTGCAATATTAACATCTTGGGAAATGTAGGTTCTAACTATATCATCCCATAATTCTCAGCTTTTTTCTCTAACAAGCTTGGGCCAAAGGATGGATCAGTGTTTTAGGACCTGCACGATCATCTGTGTTTTACCAATGACTTTAAACAATAAACAGAAAACCTGCCCAGGTATTATAATAACTTGATACTGGAAGAAGGGAATCTGTGATTTTGAGGAGAAGTAGTATTAATCTATTTAAATATTATCCTGATGTCTCAGTTAATTTAAGGATATGAATTTATCACTAGAAACTGATGCTTTGAATGAAGTTCTTCCATAATGGGTTTGGTATTTTTAAGCAGTTCAGTCTGTGTATTCCTGATAAAATTTATATTGCATAAATTGTGCATACTTTTATGATGGAGCTGATTATAAGGACACTATTATAAGCTAATAGAGCAGAGCCTGCTCATGACAGGAAAAACACATTATATCATCACTGATTGTCAAATCATCTAACTGGAAGTTTGATAGCTATAAATAGTTACCTAGCAAAGAGTTCTATAATGTTTTGAAAGAAGGGAAGCAGAAAGAGCAAAATATCCTTTCTCAGCAAGAAAGAGAGCAGATCAGAAGCTGAAAGCTGGCTGAGGAAGCTGGGAAGGTTAATTTTCTTGTATTTTTGCAAAGCTGAAGGGCTCTTTTGTCTGGTAAGAAAGATGAAGCAGGTGTGAGCGTTTATGTTTCCTGTAGGTAGCTCTGTCACTGGTGTTCAGGGCAAAAAGTGCTTATACATGCAAGTGTTTTAGCTTTGTTTGTGGCCTATTTCTTTGTTCTGTATTAGGAAGGGAAGCAAATGATGGCATCTACAGTTACAAGAGGGATAAGGGCTGTGAACAGCTGCTGGGGGAGTCTAAAAAAGCCAACAGTGGTGACAGGGCTTTGGTGGTAAGGTTATGGTTTCCTGAATTAAGAGGAGCATTCAGGGCAGTTCTTTACCTTCACTGAAGTGCAAGACCGAAAGCTCTTCCTTGGCTTTTTGTCTTAGTCTGGCTCAAGCTGAGCAGAGGGTAGAGCTTAGAGAACCTAAAGGCATAAGCTTTTATCTTACCCAGAACCCTGTGCCAAAAGGTTCTGTACTTGAACAGCCTTCCTTGGTCTGTTCTGAACTTGTGACCTGCTCTTTTCGTTTGCATAGGAATTAATGCATTGCCTCCATGGGCTTCTGTTTAGTGCCAGCCCAGCCACACAATGGCAAGTGGGGGACTGGGAAATTAAAATTGTGTAAACCCCATGAGGCTCTAAGCCTTTGTCTTTGGTATGTATTGTTAAGTGCTAAACATCTTTAAGCCACCATTATAAATAAGAGAGCACAAAATAGTCTTTGAATAGTGGAGACTGCTTGTGTGTGCTCCAAGGCCAGCAGCTTTTGAGTGCACTGTGTTTCCTGCACTCTTGTAACCTTGCCAGAGAGTTGGGACAAGCAGTGTTGATGGCTGTGATTTAAAAAACAAAATCATTATTAGAGATTATCTGCTTTGAAAGAGAAAAAGGTTAATTGTTTGAACAGCTTATTTTTAATACAAAAAATTCCCGTAAAGCTGTAAAAGCAAGATGTCAGCAGCAATGCAGAAAATACTGTAAAGCCTATTCAGTGAACTCTGCCTTAGTTTGTATCTTGTCTTTGAACACATCCATGAATAGAATGATGTAGATGTAGCGTACTGTATTAGCGTAGCGTGTTGGCTTTTTTTGAGTTATTTGCTATTAATTCCAGAAGTAGAAATACTCTAATACAAGAAAATAATTTCTTGTTCAACAGAGATGTAGTACTTGGGGTGATTGAAGAGTGTCACTCTCATGTAGGAGGTCTCTGCTGCAGTTCAGAGAAAATGTAAAGCTTCTTGGGTTTTTAGTTATTTTCACTATAATGTGTGTTTTCTAGCAAAGCAGGAAGCCTTGAAAGCTTTAGTTGAGGTTGGGAATAGCAATAGTTAAATCTTGTGAGACCATACTATTGAAGTTCAGTTGCCATGAGGAAGTATTTTATTAATCTTTACAGAAACTGGTTATATAAAGTGCATTCTTCGATTGGTTTGGCTGCCTGACCTTTATATTTGGCTGTGGTACCTAATGTTTATTCATTTGCTGTCCAGGAGCATCCTTTGCCTCTTATTCCAAATCATCATAAGAGAAAGGGTTTCTGTGGTTAACAGCTCTTTATGAGCTCTGTATTACAGGATTCTCTCAAGATATCTCTGTTTCTACGGTTGCATTCTTTGTTCCAGTTTTCTGTCCTGTGATACCAAAACATGGATACCCTCCCAGCCCCTCCTGTGTTTTATAGGAATTCATAAGAGAAGGATTGCCTGTGCTTATTAGCTTGGAATTTGCTTGTTTCCCTCATGATTTTGTTTCTGTTCACAAGAACAATTACAGAGCAATTGAGAGGAAAAAAGTTTAAGATAAATC
>VZRZ01008138.1:342935-403799 GCA_013398175.1 Climacteris rufus | reverse complement strand
TTTTTTTTTTTTTTTAGTTTGTGCAAGTTAGCTGCTGTAATCCTTACAAATGAACCTTGTCAGGCATGGAAGCAATGCCACTTTTCTCACACGTGTGTCTTTCAATGATCCTCTAATTTGTATAAGTCCTTTATGTCTGATCTCTAATGTCACAAAGACCCCTTGGATTAAAGAAGGTCCATATGGAACAGCCTTTCCCAGCTGTGCTTTGCAGCCAGTTGAGCCGTTTGAGGATGTGTGTATGTATCTATTGTTTCCCCTACACATCAAGAACTAGATTCCTAGATGTTTCAGCAGGTATTGGGTCAGGGACTTGTAGGGATGAGGTGGTGCCTGACTGCCTCTGCTGTATCTATCTGAATTTTCTTTTAAATGCTCATTGACCACGTTTTTTCCACTCCTTGCTTTTGATATTACTGCTGTGACTTTTTAAGATGTGAGGCATGTGGAAAAATGAGTAGTTCAAACCAGTCAATTAGCCTTATAGTGTGATGTCTGGGAGTCTTTTTCCTTTTCTACTTCTTAATACTTTAACAAAAAGAGTTGGTTAGGCAGAACATAGGGACTAACCTTATTGTTCAATACACTGGATGTGGGAAAGAAGCGAGACTGGTAAATATTTTGGTAATGCCAAGTGTTTCTTCTTCTACTACTACTAGAAGCATTCCCCATGAATAAGCTGTGAAATTCCGCTGTGACTCAGTTTCCTCTCCCTGAATCTCTTGTTCCTCGGGACGATGAGCTTTTTGGGACTGTGGTTGTTGCAGGATGTGTGCCTGTGGATTGTAGCCAAGAGCAACAAATACCAGTCACAGATGAAGGGTCCCCAAAGCTGTAGAACATCCTGTAGCACTCGATGATTCAGTTTCTAGTAGTGGCAGTGATAGGAATGTCAGTTCAGTAACTGGACAAAGGCAACATGGCTGACTCCACAGGGATGCAGAACACCTGATGAATGTGGAACACTTCCAGCTGTGACTGTCCAAGGCTGTATTGTGGTCTGTGAACACTTGGTGGAAAACTCCCAAACACTAACAATTCCCAGGGCACCTCCAGTTTTCAGTCTCCCAGTAAGCACTTGCCATTTCAGGAGGGCAATTTTCTCACACAGATTTGAGAAGCATCCATACAAGGCAAGTGGCTGTGATACTGTCTGTCAGTGATGCTTCTGCACCTCTCTCCTAAGTGTAAAAAAGTCTATCCAGGACAGCAAGCAGTTTTTGCTGTTTTCTTTTGTCTTTGTGCGTGGTTGGAGCATAAGCTGAAGTGGTTCTCAGTTTTATTCCACAGATTTAGTCAGTTTTGTTGCCTACTTGTTACAAATTTCTTCAGTTTATTTTTGAATGTTTGGCTACAGGCATCAAAATTAAAAGCAACTTGCTTTTAATTGCTAGAATTGATCTGGAGTGGTATCGACTTTCATTGTTTGTCGAGTAAATCTAATGAAAAATATACTAGACAAAGCAAGTTTTTTATATAATTTCTATACAATTCTGTGGTTTACTTCTGTCACTTCAGGTCTTCGAAGCAAAGTATTCTTTGGTTATCACATGTGTATCAATTAGGATAGGATAATGGTCTTGAAGGATGTCCATACATATCTTCATTATTCTTGGTTAGTTTATCTGGTCTACAGTTAAACCACATCATGTGTCAGGATAGTTCTGAGATGGCTCTGTGCTGACTCAGACTGGGACAGGCCAGACTTCCTTGAATGCAGACAAGATGTGGTTGGAGGTCTCAGATAGGGCTGGTAAAGAAGCCATTAAGGCCTACCACTGCCCTCAGGGCTCTGGAATTAGCATCTGTGGCCTTTTACTTCCCAAGATGACAAGCAAAAGCTTTCTTATCACAGCTCCATCTGCCCTTCTGCCACTGGACAGCATTGCTTGCATCATCTCACTGTTTCTGACTTGTGGAAGGTGGCTGCCCTTTTTCACAGGGCGGGAGAGAACTTGACGTGGGAACTGCAGAATAGTGTCAGGTGAAGGGGACTGCTGGAGGTGAACTGGTCTGACTTTTTCAGGACACTCAACTTAGAAAACTGATACAGCTTCAGACTTTGATCAGGTTGGTCCTTGCACCTCCAGTGGTGTTGATGGGTACTGTACCACTGTGCCTGGCCCCGTTCAGCAGTGTGCTGACAGCAATATCCAAAGAGAGTCTAAAACAAGATTGACCAACTGAGACTGAAACTCCTGTAGTAAGATTCTGACAGTAGTTTTTGAAAAGTTGGTCTCATCTGAGCCCAGACACAAACTGTTCACCTCATTAATCTCAGCTTGGCCTTATGATGTGGATGCCTTTTTTTTTCTTTGAAGTTAGGTAGGTGAGATTGTAGAGCAACATCCTGAAAGATGCCTGCAAAGACTTGTCTGTTGAAAGGAGTGTCTTTATCCAAGCTCCTCACAGCAGCTTCAGTTGTATCTGGTTTCTCAGGGCTTTGTGCAGTTTGTTTGATGCCCTCAAGGATAGTGGCTCCACAGTCCTTCTGGGCACCTGTGCTTTGTCTGAGCTGCCTCATGGTGACAATGACAGTCTTTTTGTCTAGCTGGGATTTCTACTGGGTCTGGTGCCACTCATCCTTCTGCCGTGGAATACCTCTGAGAAGTGTCAGTCTTCATCTTCTCTACAGCCCTTCAGTAGGCAGCTGAAGTCCCCAGTCAGGTGAGCCTTCATTTTCAAGAGGAGCACAACTTCCTAGGAGGGATCAGAAAAACTTGAGAAACAATATCTCATTGTTTTAAGTTGTGAACTCTTGGGATCTTACCCCATTTCTAAGTATATGCTTGTGTACCCCCTGTGTTTTGGCCCCAGTTCTCACTTGGTTTTCTGTTACTACCATAATAATATTGAAAAGGTGACCTGCAAAAGAAAAGAGGAAAGTGCTTTTGCTCCTTTGCTCCTTTTTAACTCTCTAAGTGTAGAGAAGCCCCCAAACTGTGGTTTGGTGGGTAGAGATTTCACTGACTGGTTTTTTTGGTGATTCCTTCCTTCTATGTGATACATACATTTTTAAACCCTCTGCTTTAGAAGGTCATGTGGATAATGACAGACAGCTTGGTAGGTTTCAGGTGCCTAGGAAACCAGAAAGCAAGAAGACAGTTGAAGGAATAACTGATTTTTGGTTTTAAAGGTGGCAGCTTATGTTTAGTACACCTCCTTTTCTGAATTTGAGCATTGAGCATGTTTGTCCCTTTTGTATCTCCAGGTATGGCTTGAGAGAGCGTTTAAGCAAATGAGCTTAATGAGCTTCAGAGAGCTTCAGAGAGCAAATAAAACTTCCAGAAAAATGGGCTTCATCTTACTGATAGTTGAATATATAAATAAGCATAAGGGAGAACAGTCTATTCAAGATGTTCTTCATGCATTCTAAACTAGCAAAGAAAGCGAGGCATAAAGGGTCAAATGTAATTTTTTTCCCTTTCAGGTCACCTTTGAGGGCTGTATAAATAAAGATGAGGAATTTTCATTCTTTTAGGAAGCAAGGAGAGAGGCAGTGGAATTTGCAGAGCTCAGGTGTGTGATGGGTTTGTGTTGACCTGTGTAATCCTCCTTTCAGTCTTCATTTGGCACTCACTGTGGTCCTTACGTAGACTGCTCTAGCAGCTGTAGTTTATCTTCTGTATCTCGACACAAATAAATCTTGTCCTTGCTGCATGTCTGTTTTGAGGAAAATATTGACTGCTACCACTTAGGAAATGTTGAGGTGCTTATTTTTTCCTCTTCACTTAAATAAAGTGAGTGATCAACAGGAGAGCATGCTGCGATAAATACATACTTACAGGATTTTAAGTTATATTGTTTAAATGGTGTTTCTTTCATGTGGAGTTGATACGTGCCTGTTTCCAACCCAGTCAATGGCTACTGTATTATGTCAGTTAATACCATAGGAAACATTATTCATTTGGTATAGAAAAAAAAACTACTGAGATTAAACAGGAATATATGGAACTTAATCCAGCATTTGACCTTCCAGTTTACCTGACAGAATTAAAGGAGGGACCTCAGTGGTCTCTACAGGTGATGATGGGAAGTGGAGAGGGAGGTGCTGAGCTCTTCTCCCTGGTATCTAGAGGCAGGATGGATGGGAACAGTTGAAAGCTGCACCAGGGGAGGTTTAGAACATTGGGAAGCATTTCTTTAGCAAGAGGGTTGTCAAGCACTGCAACCTTTCTATAAAGGTGATTGGTGCCCCAAGCCATTTGGACAATGTCCTTAATAATGTGAAGTGGTCAGGCAGTGGGACTAGGTGGTCCTTGTAGGTCCCTTCCAACTGAACTTGCTCTGTTCTGGCATAATCATAGAATCTTGATTACTCACAGTTTGATCAGGTTTGGGGTTTTCTTCCCTTCCTGTGGGTAAGCACTTCAGACACTGTCTTCCTGTCATAACAGAGTCCTAAAGCAATTAATGCCATTCCTCCTCATTGTTCTGCACTGATACTTCTGAGTCCAAAGGGGATATGGGGAATGTGGTATTGTATAGTTGAAATGAGTGTGGTCAGTCTTGGTCCTACACTGTGAGATCCATAGTCAAGTTTCTTTGAGTCCATATCCTGGAATGATGTACAGTTGTTTAGCCAGGGCACAAGATAGGCAGAGCTACAGTCTTAGGTGCTGAGAGAGCAAGGCTTCTCTGGTTTTATTCAGCTTCCTAGTGAGATTTCAAAATTCATTGCTTTCAATGCCCTGCTACTGAGTTAGCAAGCAGTTTGTAGCCAAGCCCAAACCTATTCTGGTCTTTAGCTAGAATGCTATAATTTTTTCAGCTCAGAGGGACATTTGGAAAGCTGGTGTGATACAGAGTGTGAAGAAGCCCTCTGACATTATCTGAGGCAAAGAAGTGTTGAAATTCAGCCTGATTTTCACAGAAATTGCACAAAATATCTGCCTTTCAAATTGGTGTTGGTTCACAAATCTGCATGAAAACTTCGGGGACTCTGGGCCAGTAATAGAGTCAGTCTGTGTCATACCTCTCTATTTGTATTTGTAATTTGTGTGGTGGTGCATCACACACAGCCATGATCTGTAGTGTGGGACAGGGCTAAAAGAGCAGCTCACTGTTGCTTCTGAAGAGACATGACTAATGCTTGCTGTGCTTTATCTCCTGGAGCAGTCTGCCTCTGGCTGCTTAGGTACAGAGTGATGATAGTTTCTCCTCTAGGCTGTAGTCTCATTTAGTGGTCTGCACAAATAGTTCCCGGAGTCTTGTTAGTTATTCTTTTAACCCTTAGTTGAAGTATTTGCACTTGCAGATAATCAGTTTGAAACTTTCTCTTGCTTGATCTTTAATGGACCTTAAACACCACATTTAAAGAAGTGGACTATAAGCTGTTCTTTCATCGGGAATTATTATCGTTGAGGCTGTGCAGTGCTCCAGAACGTGGTGCTCAAAGGAGTCACAGATGAAGCATTATTGAAGGATTTTTGGCATGTGTTATAGATGTAGTTTTTTATGTTTGGTTTTATTTAACATGAAGCTAAACTTCTCTTTTAATGGAATCATTGTATTTGTCTTTGAGTGGTTTTTCTTTAGCCAGAATAAATACTGAAGAGAAAGACATTTTTTGTAGCTAGGTATTTGAAGAATAATAAATTAATCTGCCCTGGAGCTGTGAAAGTAACAGACTTGTATAATATCAGTAGAGGGCAAAAAAAAATTTCAATTTTGTTTTTTTTTTTCCTCATCAAAAATTGGAATTTCACAAAGCTGTAATTTTTCATAAGAGAGCAAAGTAGAGACAAAGTAAATTACTTTCACCTCTAAGGAATGTATTTGTATGAGCTGCTGTAATGTTTTATTTCCATTCTGGTAGAGATTTCTCAGATTATGAGGATGGGTTCCTTGGCAGCTTCACCTAAGGGAGTCTTGCAAGTCTCCTCCAAATAAAATCACCTTCAGAATAATTGTTCCATTTCTCATTCTCTTTCTACCTCTTTCGTGAGATTTATTTACCTCAAAGGTCGTAAGTTGTCAAACTTTTGATCTATACACATCTATACCTGTATCAAATAAATTTTTGCCTTGGTTTAGGTCATACTTTGTAAATAAATACCAGTATTACTATCCAAAAAATAATTTTTCACATTTATTTAGCCGTGGTAGCATGGTGTCAGTGGAGTGATAAGTAGTCAGAGAGATTATCCTTTTTCTGAAAACAGGAAAATAGGAAAGAAGGAATAAGGATTTTTTCTTAAGATTTTGTTTCATAGTATCTAGTTTATAATTTTAAAACATATATAAATGTCGCAGTAACGACACGAAAGGACAAACCAGAGACACCTGTTACCAGGATCAGAGAGAAGGAAGGAAGGGGGCAAGACCTGCCTTCTTTATTTTTTATATCCATTTGGAAATCACTGTTCATTGGAGGAAATCAGTTCTTCCTCCCTCAATCACAGTGGTCAAAGGAAATGTCCATCAAAGTTCTGTGTCCATGAGAAAGGAATGTGAGAGATAAGATACAGTTACAATAACATAGCTATGTTTACAGAGAAGACTGTGAGAACTAGCTACAAAGAAATGAAAACATTTATGACTGCAAAAAGCAGGGCAACATCTAAACATAGAAAAACATTTATTTCAAGGAAATCCAAAATTCTTCCATCACTTTGTATGACAGAAGCATTTATGTGGAGTTGCTTCAAATCAGATTGCAGCCTTATGTAGGACATTGAGTAGAGACAGTCAAAGATTTAAGCTAGATTTACACCAGATTGTGTTTATTGCTGCTCTTCTGTAGATGCAAGTTACATTGACAAGAGAGTGCTTAAACTTTGCTGGGAATCATATGTTTTTGTCATATTTGTTGCATATATTCCAGATCCTTTGCCTTGTCTAAAAAGGAGGAGGTGGGGTATGCATCAGTGTTTCCCAGATGCTTTGGTGGGAATTACGTGTTTGTCCTTACCTCGAAAAAACTTGGCTGTATCCTGAAGGCAGGATAGTGCAAGATCTGGAGGGGCTCCATCCAACAGGGGTTGAAAGGAGACTGAAACTCAAGAATTTGGGACAAAAGGGTGCTTTCCTCACACACCACTGCTTTGTGGCCTTGGATTTTGAGGTTTCTTCTCCGGGAGAGTGGCTTCCCTGGTAGTACTGGTGAATTTATAAATCAAGCTTTCACCTGTCCAAGAAGGGAAGTTGATCAATGTGCCAATCAACACTTTCACCAATGTGCAGAAGTTTAGAAAATAAATATGGCACTATTTCCTTATACAAGATTTTTATCTGTTAAATTTTATTGTAATTAGTTCTTTGAGTCAACAGAATCTTGTAATGGAACTGCTTTTAAATGTGGATTTTCTTTTTTTAGCACTGGTTGGACCATTCAAAATTCATTAAGAAGCAAATAAAAAGTAAGTACTATGTCTCTGCCTGTTTATTTTGTTACTTCCTAGTGTTTTAGAACATGATTGAGAGTGTTTAAATACGGCCTTTAATGGAATAAATGTTTCTTAGGAAATAGTTTTATATTGGCAGACTGTATTATGTCTAAATGCAAGAGCACTTATTAAGCAGTAGGCCAGCTTTCAGTAGCTCTTGTTAAACACGTGCTGTTTGTCTGAGGCCGAGTAGGTTGCCAGGTAATTTCAGTCTGATTTGTGAGATTAGGTTGCCTGGACACAGATCACAGTTCCTGACACTGCTTCTGATCCAGAACAGCCTTTTTTTTTCCAGCCTTTTTTTTTTAGAGTGAATGAAAAAATATTTCATTGTGTATTGGTTACCTTTTAAATTTTTTTTATTATTATTATTTTAGCGGTAAAACTGGTAGAAATACCTGCTGTTTTGTCAAATATAGTTTTGAAATAGCTGCTGTTTCATCAGAGGTAGTTTTGGATGGAGGGGTTGGATTTGGCCACCGAGTTTGGAAATTGTCTAAGGTAGGGAAGTACCTCCTGTATTTCTGATAATCTGGTTGCAGGCTTGCAAACTGTCTGGTACAGTATTGGTATTAACACGTTTTGTTACAATACTGCAGTTGGCAACAATCATAGGTCAACTGAAAACGTGGCTTCTGTGAAATTAAAATGTAGTGGTTTTCAAGGAAATTGTTGACCCCCTTGCAGGACCTCACAGAGATGGATCTTGATTGTGTCAGTGGTGTTTTGCCTTTCTTTTTGATAAGTGTCCAAATATCTAGATGATTTTTATAAATGGTGGAGGTCTTCAAAGGCCTTTAGGGTAGTTTGCTGACACCCATGATGTGTCGGTGTCAGCCTGCTAGAATCCATGGTGAAGATAGCTGCTCTGGGTAAGGTTTTTGTCTGGTTTTCTCTCACCTTTTCATCACATCACTTTCTGTTTTAGTTTCCTTTTCTCATGGAAAATCAGTGATTCTGTAACACTTTCAAAAGTTTAGTTGCGTGTTTTTGTCTGTGTTTAATCTGTGAAGGGCCTGTTTTAAAAAGAAGTCCAGGCTCTAAGGAATGCTGGAGAGGGAAGCATTTTGTTGGGTGCTGTAAAGGTCTGTCCCACAGGATTCTTTGCTTTGCCTTGCATTCAACAGATGCTCTGTGAAGAGTTCCTCTTTCACGATGGATGTTGTTCACTGCTCTTTTCCCCAAGTCATTATCTCACCTGTGCAGACCCTGCCAGTGGTGCCTAACTGTGATCCCAGGGTGCTGTAACCTGACTTACAGGAGCTGTATGTGGAGACACAATCAAAGCTCTAGTAATTTGAATTTTAGCTGCCTGTCATTTAGTAGAAGGATCATTAATAGTCACATGTATACTGTGTTGATGTGGTGTTACAGAAGACCTTAGAAAAGTGTGGAAAAGTAATTTTTCCATCAACTAATATATCAGCAGGCATTTGGTTGGAAGATGAGGCTTAGACAGATAAGGATGCATTGGTCAGAGTCTTAGAGTAGCTGGATAAATTTTTATTGTCTGTATTACATGGAAAGTCAGATGTAGCATTCACCTTCTACGTTGGGACATATTCTTTCTTTTTCTCATTCATGTGTTTAAATCGAAACCTGATCTGTTGGGTAGGGTGGGATTTGGGGCTTTTTTTGGAGCAGTGTTTGTGTCTGTGTAAGAAGGAGCATCAACACCTCCCCCTGGGCCCAGCAGCAGGCAGTGTACCTGGAACTTGTTCATTCACAGCGTGCTGTGGGGCACACCTCTTTAGACAAAATTGTGTTTGCCAAATGGATTATTGCCTTGATAAATTTGAATTAATGAGGAATCATCTATTTTTTTGTTCATTGCATGGATTTTTAAACTTAAAAAGCCTGAAATATTTTCTTTTACGAATTTGAAAACTTAATTAATTCAGGGTTGGTTACTTGGGTTCTGGGGTGATGGCAACTGTTCTGCCTGAGAACTGCAACTAGTGTAAACCTTTTCTCCTCATTTAAAATCTCTGCACATGCAGTTGGACCTCCGTACACATTGCATTTCCGAATTAAGTACTATTCGTCAGAACCGAACAACCTTCACGAAGAGTTTACAAGGTAGGAACTGTGCATGGGTGGCTGGGTGACTGGCAGAGGGGTAAATAAGATATCTGAGATACTTGGGGGTACTGTAAGCAGGTGAATTGAGCTTTCTTATTAACTGTGGTCATTTTGTCTGCTTTCTTAAGTGTTTTCCTACTGTCAGAGAAAGGTAATCTTTTTTATTTGCTGCCAGAAAGCATTCACGGGCCTCTCCAAGTGTGTTAGTGTCTAGGAGATGCTGTGTTTTGGTGCTTTGAAGTTGGCAAAGAAAGGCAGCGTTGGGTAGGGAGAGCTGCAGCTGGGAGACACCTGCTCTTGATATCTGCTGTCCCCTGAGAGAGTTTTCCATTATGTCTTGCTAAAATGCCACTGCCTGGATTTGTTCCTCTTGCTCAGAGACTCGGGGGTGATTTAATAATGTTACAAAGGCCACAGAATTGTGGGAATAGACAGCTTGAGTTCTTGGTTAACAGTTGATTGAGTCACTTCTGCTTCCCCATGTTTCTCTGTGAAGCAAAAGGTGTATAGCTTGCATCGTATACAGTCACTTTACGAATATCTGCAAGTCTTTTGGGCTGGTGGCCTGTTTCCTGTGAGGCCTGTGCCTTGCTGGGTCCATAGCACCTTGGTGTGATTGAGAGGATATTCTGTAAACTGGGAAAGGAGCAGCTGAAGTAAAGGGTTTACTTATCTTTTGTATCTGCTTATTTTGTGTCTTCTTTGTATAGTAGTCATCGATCTTAATGTTATTTTATCTTTTGTTCTGTTTCTCACTGTAGGGCACTTTCTCTGTCTTCTAATTTGCTTGGCAATAATCAGCGTACTCCTAATGAGCCTAAGGTGTTTAAAGATGGTTGATTGTTGTAGTTCATGTGCATGTGATGTTTACATTAAACTTATGCCTGCAGGCATATGATTGCTGTCTCCTGTGTCGACCATGGTTTTTTTTTCACTGCCTGAGACAAGATTAAAGAGCTAAGTGTCACCACCTTACGATATAGACACAGTCTTTAATATCTGTTATCAATTTAGTGCAGCAGTGATAACTCAATAAAAGGGCATATTCCTATACAGTGTATAATTAACTTACAGAGATCCCTGCCACTTATATAGCTGAGTGTAAGATCTTAAGAGAATCTAAAAATCTGGATGATTTATGGACATCTCTAATGAGAAAATGCAGTTAAATTAGTAGGAATAATACAGGTTTTTTGGAAATTGATGTAAGTCTTCATACATCAGGGGGCATGTCTGACAAGTACTACGTTTTCCCTGTGGTCAAATTATTGCATTACTGTCTACCACAAGATTTCTCGCTTAATCCTCTGAAGCATATGATCCTAGTCACTGCGAGACTGGGTTTCTGAGCTATGTGATCATTGCTGTGATCAAGTAAGACATTTTGTCTGAAAGCATTAACCTCTGGTGCCTTGTGATCTGATTATTGCTGAAAGGTGACATTTCAGAAGACTATTTTAATTAGAAAAACACTTTAGTCAGCTAAATATTGTGTTGTGAACAATTTCTTTTAATTACAAGCTTGACAGAAGACCACTGTGAAACTATGTAAGAAAAATAAAAATAGGCTGGAAATTGATTTTGCAGTGAAGAAATAGGTGCTTTTCTTTGAGGGTTTTTGTTTTTTGAAACTAGTTTTATATTTAAGAATTTCTTACTTCCTAATTTTTAAATTATTTTAATTTTAAGGAGCTTTTTAAAGACTCATGCTGGTTATATCATAATTTATATGTAGCACATTGAGTAAAAAGTGAAGATTAATAACTATATACTCAAAATCATTCCAAGAGGAGATGGAACGAGTAAGAGGTGGAAGAAAAATCTTCACATTCTCATAATTAGCACAGTAATGGGAAGTCTTAAAACCCTTCACCCGCTCTGCCTTTTTTCAGTTTAAAAGCACAGGTGAAATCCAATGTGTTTTGGAAGACATCATCTGTGTGCAAGCTGGTTAGTTAGTTTAGTTAGAAAACCAATGGAGGAACGTGTGTGTACATGTGTGTTGTGGAGAATTTTCAAAGGTATTTTGCTGATTTGGGGTAGCAACAGTTGAGATGCTGATGCTTGGCAGCCTGCACACAGAAAAGGAACAAGAGTGAGCCATACCAACCAAAGTGGGGCTGCAGCACTGCGTAGGCCACTTGACACTGATAGGAGCACTGCCCAGACTTTTCTTGCATTTTTAAAAGAGTTCATGGGATTGTGAATCCTCTGGGATATCAATGAGAACAGGAAGTATATTTGTCTACCCCTAATCTATGCATGCAAATACCCAGGTTTGATTGTAAGTCAGTTGTTAGCCAAGTATGTGAATCAGAGATGTGACAAAGAGCTAATGTGGATAAATCTGCTGTAGTGTTATCATGATAAATCTTAATCTTCCTTCTCATTTCTGTTTCTCTGTCTGATTCCAACTGTTGGTCCTTCACCACATTCAATACATGTCCTGTGTGATGAGAAACACTTGTCTTTCTAGCGTCCTCTCTAATACAGGAGAGGCTTATATTTGCATTTGCTGGCTCTCAGTAGTGCTTCATGCTTTCTTCTTGAGTCACTTGTCTTTGCAAGCCTCACCCCACAGTGTCCAGCGCAGTGCAGAGCCTGCCTGTGCCTTCCTGTCCTGTGCACACTCCTTGCATGACCAAGGCACTTGTACGTGCCTCAAAGCCCAGCTCTGAGTGGTATCAGTGAAGCATACCTAGAACTGAAGATTAGCAAAGCAACAGCTTAAAATACTACAACAGTTTGAAGACTGTAAATGCCTGTGTGGCCTAGTAAATAACTGTGCTGGCTCTTTGGAATTCAGGGTTTCTGTTATTCAGAACTTTTCTGCTCTTTTTAAGCGGCGTTTCAATATGAATCTTTTCTTTTGCCCAGTTTGGCCTTTTCCTATCTTGTGTATTTTTGTGTGAGAAGGCAGCCCTGAAGCCTACATGCCTTTTTCTGTGTTTTGTTTCTAGATACTGTAGTTTGATTTCTGCTTGGATTGGGTAAGACTCAAGTTTAGGAGAACATTGAAGTGTCAGTAACATTTGGGTTTCTGTGCCATATGCTCAGAATACAGCACCTCCTAAACAGCAAGGCTTTGGATAGTGTCCTGAACACGGACAGTGGGCAAAAAATTTTCTTCTCTTTCATTTTAGTGGGAGCTATGGGAGCTTTGGAGATTGCAGGGTGTATGTGTGATTCCAAAGGCCCTTTTTTTGTCAAGAGCAAGTTAATGAAATTGCTGTTACTACTTAGTGAATTGGGATTTTTTTTCCAGCCAGTGGAGCTAGAAGGATACCACTATAATTACTTTTGACTTTCTGAATTTATATTTGTCAGGTACCTGTTTGTATTACAGCTCCGGCAAGACATTCTTTCAGGGAAGTAAGTACCTTTTTACTATTGCAGCTGTAATTGAAATAATTTATAATAGTTAATCTCTAAGTGATTTTAGGTTTTGCTGTAACTGTGTGGTCTTTTTAATACTTTATGCTATTCATGAACAGATTATAAACATGATTTACAGTCCACGTGTTTTTTGTTTTTCTTTAGAATACAAACATATAGGACTTTATGTGTATCATGAGTATATTACTGATTAATAGAATGGGTAAAGATTTTGATGTATTGACCAGGTGATGGAAATGTTTAAAGAGAGCGAAGACTGTCCTGGTTTTAATTACTTGAAAGTGTAACATGAGCTTGCAACATGTTTTCAGTGTGGTAGGTAAAATAGAGGATGAAAGTTGCAGTGCAACAATGTTGTGTGTTTATAGTGTTACCCTGACCAACAAATTCACACCTGCTCTAATTTTTTTTAGTTGCAGAAACAAAAAACCTCAAACCCATGTTTTCTAAAATGTTGAAGTAAAAATGGTTTCTTAGTTGATGTAGTGTTTTCTCTATTAGTTCAAGCTTGTTTTATGGTGAAGTGTATCATGCTTAGTGCTAATTAGAATGTACCAACTTAGAAAATAATCATATATATAAAAATTGCTTCTAGATGTTTGATATTGTTAGTAGTTTGTCAAAGTTAATGTTTCCATTTTTTGTATCAGGCTACTTTTTACCTTTATTGCAAGAAGAGTTGATTGACAAGAGATGTGATTTTTTTATAGTTTTTTGTTTTGTTTTGTTTTTAAGACTGAAATGCCCATATGAAACTGCTGTTGAACTAGCAGCTCTGTGTCTTCAAGGTATGCAATCTTTTGAAAGTGGTTTGTCTTAATTTGTTAAAAAAATCACCTACTGCCTTCTTTTTCTATGTTATTAATGCGTTCTTACTGATCGTATATAAATGCCATTCTTTTACCCAAGGAGAGGAATTTTAGGGAGATTACTTTCTTGACTTGTCTCCATTCATAAATTTTGAACTGCATTAGCCAATGCACTCTTGCTAAGGGGAAGGAGAATCTAAAGTGTGGCTAGACAAAGGTTTCATGGAAACCCAGGGCTGATCAGGGAAGAAGGACCCAAAACAGCTCCCCACTGAGGGAGAAGCTGTGGTGCGTGGACAAGTGTTACCACTTCAGCCTGAGGAGCCAGCTGGCCTTTTAGCACACAGTTTGTGGCGGGTGGGTGCCTGTGCACATGGGCTTCTCCTGCCTGGACTGTGCTTGGGAGAGGAAACCTCCACAGTGTGTGATACAGGAGATGGTTATAGGACAGGAGGGACACAGTGGCAGCTACTGGAGAGGAGAGAATTATATAGGAAGGTAAGAACGAAGATTACTTCTGTGGCGGGAGCAAGAGTTTCAGTATGTAAAAACAATTCCAGGACACAGGGTTGCATTAGTTTGCTATAGGACAATGGTTGGGGTTTTTTGTTGCCACAAACGTGTTAATACAAATCTTCATTCCATTTCAGGTGGTTTGTTTTGCAGATGGGGAGGAAACTTTTGTAATGAAGTTCAAATCAGGTTTATTTTTTTCTAAAAGAAAGTGCAGTGAGCTGTACCATTCTAAGCACGTTAGCAGCAAAATGAATTGAAATGAAAAATTATCTTCTTGTTTCACTGATGGCCATGGCACGTGGAGTGCTTAGGCAGTCTTTTAGTTTAATACTGTAGTGGAAGTAATACAGTGATTTTAGAGGGGCTTGACAGGCAAAACTGGGAATTCAGTTCCAGGCAGCAACAGGTGTAAGTGTTAAGGCAGTGGGTTATATTGCTGCACCAGTCTGGCACAACTGTGATTGTTAGGTGTGCAAAGAACTGCTGCAGGCAGACCCCATTTGTCATTTCGAGGCAGAGGAAATAAGGAGCCCGAATTTGATTTGTTGCTTACGTTTTCACAGATGAAAGCTCTGGTAACCTCACCTCTGGTCTAAGCAAGAAGGACCAAGCAAAGATTAATAGGTTGATGCCTCAAGATTTTGGGTAGTAACTGACACTTGTGATTACTGTGTAAATATAATACAATAGCTGTCCATCATGTTTATAATGTCTCCAGCTAGGTACCAAAACTAATACTCCTTGATGCTGTCTGTGGGAACACACTTTTATACTTTCTTGCTGTCTTATTTTTCAGTTTCAGTTTTCCACTATTTTGACATCATTACAATAAGTTTCTCCAAAATTATTTAATTATTGCAACTAATTCACTATCTTTACTGACATGTAATAATGAACATTTTTGGTGTAAAGTTTGCTACATTTTATTGACATTGGAAACGTAATTAAGCAGAAAAGCGTAAAGAAATGTCAGTTATTCCCTCCTCAGGAGGTTACATTTACTCTGTAAAATCCAGTCTTGCTCCTTAGTGTGCCTTTCCTAAGAGCAAAGAAAAAACTCTGACTTGCTATTTAGGCATTAATACACTAAGGCCTCTGAAAGAAAAGTCTTTCCTCTTCACAGATCAGCTTTAAACTTCATACTGTTTGTTTTTATCAAGGAAGTTTTCTGTTATGTTAATTCTTTGTTTTAAATCTCAGTTTCCAAGGTTGCTGTCTCGTTTAATTGTCTTTCAAACATGCAGTGTTGATTTGTTGCCAGTCCAGTGAAGGAAATTCTGTAGCGAATAACATTGGTTTACAGTGTGGGGTAACTTGTGAAGCAGATACATAATAGTACACTTCTCTTAGGGATTATCTACGGAAAACTTGTCATCAAACTTGAATTGTCACTGGTACAACAAGTTTTTAACTACCTCATTACCATTGTCTGGTCTTAGTGTTTAACCAGATATACTTTTAAAGCCGCTTATTAAACTGCAAAGGAAAACATTTGCTCAGATCTCCAATTTTCAGTTCTAATCATAAGACATCTTCATGGGACGATGCAAACTTTTTCCACTCTGTGTAAAAGAATCAACAATATATTTACAAATAAATATATTTTTGCAGTTTTCAAAAGCTTTCTAGGAAACTTCCTTTTAAAAATGTCCACCAGTTTATGTGGTTATTTGTTGAAGAAGATGGATCATGCATGTAAATATGCTATGTAACACCTGCCTCATCTCCCCTCTCCCGAAAAAAAAAGGACAGAGAAGGGAAATACCAAAGCATGTTATAAAACCACAAATGAAGGGATGGCTCCTCTGCTGTGCCCTTGTGTTGAAAAATATTAGTGCTGCTGAGCCATTCAGGAATGCAATTCCACCACAGTAGTGACAGCATCCTTGTATGGAGTCTACAGCAATCCCTTCTTCCACTGGTCTTCGATCCTGTGCAGGGAGCTGGCAAGACTCTTACTGACTCTTACTCTGAAGACCTATTTCTTAGAGATCAAAAAGATTCCATAGTTTTATCACCTGAAAATGAATAAACAGTGAGTGCAGCTATGGAGAAACAAGGGTGATGTTTTTCTCCTACCTAATACTACTGCCTTAGCTTCTTTGTGTGTCTTTTGCCCTACAACCTCATGATTTTTTTCATCCTTACACATCCTCTTAACAGCATAGTCACCCTTCATTCCCTGCCCTGTCTCTCAGTTAAGTAGTAGAGAAATCTCCCATGTTTTTCCTAGATGGTTGGCAACACATCAAACTTCAGATTCTTACTTTTTTTCTCCCCTTGAAGTCCTCCTTGCTACTGTGTTTGCTGTGGCTCCCTCTTATATAGTGGAGGCTGGACTGCCAGTAATTCTTGGCAACACCTGTGTTAAATAGGCTTCCAGTCTCAATGAAACAGCCACAGAGCTGAGATATCTCTGTTAGAGGAAAAGACATCGATAAGAATACTGTAACTCACTATGGAAGATTACTGTAGAGAGAAAAAAAGGTATGTGAGGCACTAATTGGAAGTGAAGACCCATCAATTCAATCTGTTTAATATCCTCAGGACTGCTAAATGTTTCAGCAAAGCTCAAGTTCTCAAAACCACCTAGTAGGTGTTATCAGCCAAGAGATTGCATTTTGGATGTAACTTCCTATCTACTGATGGATCCTGCTGGGTATTTTTCAAGTCTGCGTGTGAATTAAATTTTTGCAGCTGTTAAGTGTAAAAGCGCCCTGAAGCAATAAAATTGTTTTCTTTAAGGGATTTAATTTCCTTCTCTGCCTTAATTTTTATTTTTATTTTGGTAGTAGTAATAGTAGTAAACAGATAAGAAACACCAGCTGACAAAGGCCTGGTTGGGAATCACATCATATGTCAGGTGACACATGATATTGCTGAACAGTGTATTTTCCGCTGATGTTTTCCACACTGTCCTGAGGCAGTGACATTGCAGCCTCTTTGTGTAGCTGGGAGGCTCCAGGAGCAAAGCTGTCCCAGTCACAAGGCAGTTAAGTGCATCAGTCACTGAAAGGCCCAGCACTTACATCTTCTGCTGAGCTCTGTGGAGTTGGCAAGTGTTCTGCTCTCAGAAAAAAAAATACCACGGCTTAAGCATATAAGTAGAAAGTGACACCTTAATTATGTTAATGTTTCAGCATTTTTTTTTCCTTAAAAATTACTTAATCTGAATATTACTGTGATATAAAAAAACTGCACAGCTTTATCACTGGTTTCATGAGACTAGGTATTCCCTTCATGTTTTGACACAAATGGTAACGTTGCAAAGCGTGCAATGGAATGGGAAGTGTTTTGGAATGAAAAGTATGCAAGGAGAGGAAGTTTCAAAGCAACCTCTTCTAAAACAGTAACTCATTGATTATTGTTTTTAATAGAAACTTTATTTCCATTAAGTGCTTTGAAATCCAGAGAAGCAGCTTTAGTTAAGCCGGTTCAGTCATAACATTCCTGAATGTCAGAATTCTGTACCATAACCTTACATTGCTCCTGCAAATGCATTTTTCTGACTTCTGCTGTAAAATCTGGTTTGAATTTACTGGGGCAGGAAATGAGGGGATGATGGAGTGTTAACTTAAAGCACTGACACAAGTGCATTCTACAACATACTTAGAAACTTGCAAACTGTCCTTGTCTTTGTAGAGATACTGCAATTAAATGTTCCAGGTCACCCCAGACTTTTATATTTTTAACTTCTCCATTGATTTCAGCTGAGTTGGGAGAGTGTGAGCACCCTGAGCACACACCAGAGCTCGTGTCTGAATTCAGGTTTGCACCAAACCAGACCGAAGCAATGGAATTTGACATTTTTCAGAAATGGAAAGAATGCAGGTAGAGTACCTGTGTGGGAGTGGGGTCTCTAGCAACAAATTTTCTTCTCGTCCAAAGTCAAATTCCTTTGACAGGCACGAAGTGAGGATTATGTTCATCAGCTGAGAAGTATCATAAAAAGGGTTTGAGCCCTCTCCTTCCCTAGAAATGCTAGCAGTAATTTAGGGAAGGCTGGTGGGGTGAGTTTTAATTTTTTTATTAGTTTTTCTTTAGATTATTTTGTAATAATTTAAGGAGTCAGGTATTTTTCCTGTTTATATCGGAAATAAATCTCTCTCTGTCTTTCTCTCCTTTCATTCAAACATAAATTTCATGTTTAGGGTGGTAGCAAACTCATTTTCCTGTCCTTTGTTAATAAATATAGTACACTTTAGTGATGCTGTGTTACCTAAACTTTTATTCTTATTGGCAATTTTAGACCTTTATCCATTTTCATCCTTCTGATTTATTTTCATTTGGAGGGAAGAGGGTGAAAATATAAGCTAAGCTTGACATACCATTTAGTGTCATTAAATTTGTGGGCCCAGAGAAAAATGTTAGGGGAATCAATTTTAAAGCATTTAAAGTGGACAAAACTTTTTTACCATGAGGTATAAATTTTATGTTCATAGGGGAAAGAGCCCGGCGCAGGCTGAATTGTGCTACTTGAACAAAGCTAAGTGGCTAGAAATGTATGGTGTAGATATGCATGTAGTTAAGGTAAGATCCACGTGGGATTCTGTTTTATTGGTGTGAGGTCCGTGCCCTGGTGTGGGTCAGTCCCTGAGGTGTGTCCTTGCTATGGTGTGGGATGTCCTGTGTGCCATGGTCGCTCAGAAATACTTCCCATCTGCAGCACTCCTCCCAAGGGTGCTTCTCCATATCCCTACAATGTCCCTTTCCACAAGCCTTTTCCTGTGTCAGTCACTTTGCTCCTGTTGTGTCTCCTTCCCCTGGCAGGCACTGCCTGCTGTTAAACACAGGTGAGCTGAGCTCTGGGCTCCCCTGGATATGCTATTGTTGTGGGTCCATCTCCATGGATCTCTGCGCCACCTGGAGCAGCACATGCCCTCCTCCTACACAGGGCAGCCTGCAGCCTCCTGTTGCCAAAATATGCCACTCTGCACCAAATGCTGATGCATATTCTTCTGCTCTGTAATGTTAAAAAAACATGCAGACCTTATTTGTTTAGTTTAAGATCTATGGATTTTGCAGTACTGCTGTAGTAAAATTTACACTGCTAATGGCAGATTGATTATTTATTCTGTACTTGCTTGCAGGGAAGGGATGGTTGTGAATATGCTCTTGGACTGACACCAACAGGCATATTGATCTTTGAAGGAGCCAACAAAATAGGCTTATTCTTTTGGTAATCTGCTTTTGTGTTATATTCCTTTCTGTTAAAGTGCTGAAATCTTTCTCCTTTACATAATGGGATCTTGACTGTATTTTCTAATTTGTAATTGAATCTACAAGGTTTAAAATCTGAAGGTTAAATCTGAAGGTAGATTGGCCTGGTTAAAGGTACCACTCTAAAACATGAAATAGCTGTTGAAATAAAATTATTTTAATATTATTTTAATTTTATTATTTTTGCTTCTTGTGTTTAGGCCTAAAATCACAAAAATGGACTTTAAAAAGAGCAAACTAACACTTGTGGTTGTAGAAGATGATGAACAGGTAACTTCTTTCCCTTACTTGGGCCTGACCCAACAAAGTGTGGTGTGTGCTCAGGCTGGTAAGAACACAAGGGAGGCTCAGCACACTGTTGGCCCAGGCTGTATTTCTCCTACCAAGGACAATAACTAATATCATGCATGCCAACTTCCAAAGCTTTTGTTTCTGCATTTAGGGCAGAGAGCAAGAGCACACATTTGTTTTCCGGTTAGACAGTGCCAAAACGTGCAAACATTTGTGGAAATGTGCGGTGGAGCACCATGCTTTCTTCAGATTGCGAGCCCCAGCAAATAGTAAATCTAGTAGATCCGACTTCATAAGGCTGGGATCACGCTTCAGATTCAGGTATTTAGTGAAGTAACAGCAATATATTTATGTTTATACAAAGGAGCAGGTACAGCTTCCAGCAGAAGGCAGTTGTTTACTTTGTTTATTTCTGTATTTTAAGTGGGAGGACAGAGTATCAAGCAACACACGGGACAAGGTTACGCAGAACCAGTACCTTTGAAAGAAGGCCCAGCAAGAGATATCCTTCTCGAAGGCACTCAACTTTTAAGAGTAAGTGCTTTTACATTTTATGTGTTCCCTGAATCGGTCAGGCAGGTGTCCTGCTAACTCCTATAAATGTCATATTGCAATCAGGACATCTGTACCACATTATAAAAAGAAAAATATGTCAGATCACGTAAAAAATCAGAATATGTATGGGGGTTTTTTGTTTGGTTGGTTTTTTTTTGTTTTTGTTTTTACCAGAGTTCATTATTTCCATCTTCTGCTTTTAATATCTATCTTCAGTTAATTCTTCCACCCCCATCTGTGGAGGAGGCACCTATGGTTTCTTTTGTTGCTCCATTGAGGAGGAAAGAAAAGTTGCAGAAAACCCAAGAAGGGAAAGCATGTGACATTTTCTTGGAAGAACTGCATTTATCATATGGAGTAGAGCAGTGTCCAAAAGCCTCAGTGGCTTGCTTATCTAGCCAGACAGTTTTAGGGTTATTGAGCAGTCTCATTATGCAGTTATTGCTGCTTTCCTGTCTGTAGTGACATGTTATTCACCTGTCCAGACTATGACCTTAACTAGCTTGCCCTGGGAATTGAGATGTGCTGAATTTGCGTGGAATGACAAGGAATTGATTTCCCTTGTGGTGTTGTAACTTGTCCTTAAAAACTTCAGCTGAGATTTTCGTTCCATGTAGAAAAACTTAGGAATGAGCACTGCAAGACAGTCCCCTCTACATTCTGTATTACTTGAGCCTGAAGGTACAGTTGCTTTATGGAGCAAGGTTGCTCTATAGAGAAGGGTGAGCTGACATGCCCTTGGAATGTCTTTGCACTCATTTGCATTCCCAGAATATAAACCACAGTTCCATGAACAGTCCTGGTGATATTATGGGGACATTTTTATTTCTCACGTATGGTGGGGGAAAAAGGGTGACAAACATGAGTGCTTTCTAGAGGCTGTAACTCTTTCCCCTGCTTCCTTCCTTGGTACATGGAAGGAGTTTGTTCAACAGAAATGCAAATTTATTGAATTTGTGAGATGCTGTTCTGTGATACCTGAGGCAACTATATAGTGTGAGTGATTTTGTAAGTGAAATAATGGATTATTTTAATTCTCTTCTTAAAAAAACAGGATCTGACAGACCTGCAGGTCATGCCTTGTGTCTCAGTGCTTCTGTACTTATGTGTATGAGTTAGAGGAAGAGGAAAGTGTGGCTTGTGCTTAATTATGTTCTCTGTCCATTGCAGCCAGTCAGAACTTTTTGTGCACAGATGAACTCCCTCTAGAGAGCTCAACAGCATGTTTGTTAAGTTAATGCAAAACTCCCTTTAGATTGTCTTTCATTCATCTCTTGGCCATTAAGACCTGTATCTAGATGCAGCCTACAAAGGCTGAATTCTGTCCTAGCTCTGTCTCTTTTGAGACTTCTGCAGTGTCTCATTAACTTTGTCATCCACTTTCTGCATTTAGCAGACACTTGGATTTTCACTGTACCACTGAGAAGTTTTTCAGTGCTCTTGAAACACACACTGTCATGGAAAAGAGATGATATATCTCAGTTATTCAGCTGCCTACTGCACTGTTCTTTCCAGCCTGTCCAAAGCACTTGTTGCTAAAGATTGCTCAGTGCCTTCCAGGACTCCCAAATGATGGGCTATTTTGACTACCGTCATTCCCATCATTCTGTAATCATTCCCATCATTTCCATCATTCTGTAATAAGACACAGGCCAATAACAGCTTTGTGAATACTCTGGTTTTTATGAGATACTGAAAATTTCTGCAAGGGTTAGTTTCTGATGTCCAAGGGACTTGAGAGTGTTGACATGGTAACTACAGCAAGGTGATAAAAGCAGTGTTGTGGTTGTGCAGAACATACTCTGCCAAAAGTCCTTTTATGACCTTTGGGAAGAATATGCTTGTCTGCTGTCATCTCTGAAGGGCTTTCACTCTTGCAGGACCAGAGGGAGGTTCATGTCTGCCTTGCACTCCTGATGCCACACAGGAATGCTAGAAAGCACAGGGCTGCACTTGAAATTCAGACACTTTTGTGCAAATTTGTCTGTATGAGGATTCACTGAAGCCATAGTGTAACAGCCCAATCACAAGAGCTGCAAAATGGCTGATATTTCACTTGTCTTAAGGTTTTGTTTGTTTCTTTTTAAGCAAACAATCCTGTGAAAGCAGCACAACTGTGGTAAGTAACTGCCCAAGTTCTCTCTACCTCTCAATTCCTGTTGTCGGGCTAAAAGGATTCTGAAGACAATAACTGCATTAAAATTTGTAGAAACAGATTCTCTGGTGTGCAATTAATTGCTTTGGCATGTCTCATTATGCACCACCAGATTCTTCTTGCAGACTACCTGTGAGAGTTTAAAAGCTGCTGTTGTTTAATCTATTTTTTAATAATTTTTATATTTGAAATCAGACTAAAGTAAGACACATCATTTTTGCACACTGCTATTATGCTAGCTTATCAAGCACAGTTTGTTCCTGTTTTTTAAATGTAAAGTGAAGAAAAAAAAATTTACACCCCTCTTTCATATGCTAACTGCTGTGGTGTATATCTTGAATAAAATAATGATGTCCTTAAGAATATGAATTTTACTTTTCTGTAATACTTTCCTGTATTCCTTTATTTTACTAAAAAACATTGTGATATAGATGTATTGATTACGTAAGTGATTTTTTTTTTCTCTTTTAGTGCTAAAAATACTCCTGAAGTCCTTAACTACCAGGTAAGACCATAGCAGTTGTAGAGGGAAATGCTGTCATTTTCGTATCTAGTGGTAAATATTTTTGTTCTTTATAATTTGTACAGCTGTTTTGCCCCCCTTACCTTTCTCTGGAGTGACATTTTCTGAGATGACAGAAGTAAACAGCATCACATTGGGGTTACGGGGAAAGCAGAGGGACTCCTCTCTTTCTTCCTGTGTTCTTGGATGCTCTGCAAGCTGAGTACACTCCTTTTGCCATCTTCTTTCCCTTCCCGTTCGTTTTTGTGAAGGTTAAAGCCTTTGGGACTCTGAATGTGATGGGCCCCAGGAGACTACTATGTGAGCAAGCTTTTGTCTAGAGCAGCCTCTCACTTTGGATGATCCATGACAATTTCAAAATTGCAATTATCTCCCTCATCACAACACTTACAGAGTTCATTGCTGGTCAAATGCTTGTTGGGGTTTTTTTAATATGCTCCAGGGAAAACATTACGTCGTTTTCCTCTGAAATACTGACAGTCAGTGGGACTGAGAAAGCAAGCTGTACTTTCTTACAAATTCTGTACATGCATGAGAACTTAGTCTTAACACTTTTTAATAAAAACTCCCACTAGAGGTTTTGATTCACTGTTTCTCTTCAAGATCATGTGGATATGAGAGGGAAATGCTGTCACCAAAGATAAGTGACCTTCTGAAGCCTGCTATTATAACAGTAACCTTTCTTACTCTCCACCTTTGATCAAAGTTGACATTTTTGTATGTGCTTTCTATGAGAAGCACTTGATGTGCCAGGTTGTCTGTCAACCAGAAGAGCAATTTTCTTTTCATTTTCCAATGAGTATGTCCTAATGAGCAAGCTCATCACCAAGAGCCTTCATGTGTGTGCTTGGTGACATGGGAGAAGGTCTGAAGCATCAGGGGTTTCTGGGGCTCACGGGAAACATATTCCTCATCACCCCAGGAAAATAAAAGGTTGAAGTTAATAGGGAATTTTTATATTACTTCATTAACCGGGTTTCATGTTTTCACTTGCAGCCACAGTATCATCCTAATATACATCCTGCTCAACCACACTGGCATCCACATACACCTGTGAATGTAAGGTAAGCAATCTTCGCTTTGTGAAAAAAAGATGATTACTTGTTTCTTTATCTTAATTGCTGAGAAGCTATGGTGGCTGTATTGGGCAATTCTCTGCACATAAAAAGCAAGCAGAAGTTAGAAGTATGGGCTATAGAGACAGTATTAAATAATTTCTGTTTAGGTTTTGCTTTGGAATATCCTAATCTCCTTGATGAATTTTTTTCTAGTTTGTTCGTAATTCATCTTTTGAAATACATTAGTAATTTCCTGTAGGAAGTGTGTTGGATAGGAAGATGCTCAGTAGCTTCAATAAAACTAGTTGCAAATTAATCAGTATTTATTTGCACTTAATTTCCTAAGACAAAGAAGAAACTCATTTTAGTGTAAACATAAGTTTAGTAAATAGATTCTTGCAGTGCAGCACTGTTTTCATCTTTTGCGGACATGTATATGGAAAAATGACAAGTACATGGACCAATTTATCAAGCACTTCATAGATAATTAGTGAATTTATAACATTGAGTTTTTGAGAACTGTTTCACAAAAATATTCCTGCATGTGCTGTTGTGCTATCTTCTCACATACTTTTTTTTATTTGTCACTAGTAATGAGAAACATTGAGGGAAAAGAAATTTTGGAAGAAATTCAGTCCAATGAAAACTAGCTTGGTGGAATTCACAGTGGAGGCATGCCCCTGCTGGTGGATATGTGTCTATGTGTACACATGATAAAAATCAGCTGCTATTTTATCTAAATGAAAAGTAACCATTTTAGGTGACTCACTTTTTTAGACAAATAGTTACTGTCTTCACTGAAAAATACCAGTATCCTAATCTTCATTTCTCCTTATCTAACATTCATATTCTTACCTCAGAATAGGTGGATTTTGGTTTTAGTGTGGGCAGGCTCTGGAGATGAGGCTGAGTTTAAAATGAATGAAAAGACAATTAGGTCTGAGTTTGAGCCTGAGAATGCAGAAAAAAGGCAAGTATGTTATTAGAAGTACTAGGCAGAGAAGCAGACATAGGCATTGTCATCTCAACATTCCTAGCACACAGCAGTCAAGCAGATACTAAATTATGCTAGAAACAGAAGATTCGTTGGGTAATGAACCTTGCCTATACTTCAGGTTCTGGAGTCTGCCTGATTTTAGGGTTTGCTTATCCAGTTTATTATGAGTGCTTGACAATGTACAATTTCACATTATAAAAGGGCAGTTGCCAGGAGAGCTTAATGATTTTATAAATCATTTGAGGTTTTGCTGAAATTTTTCTAAAGATTTCATCACTTATGATACTGGTCCATGACATTTAAAGCCGAATAGTTCACCCTGGAGCAGTGTGATATTGAAATAAGCACAATAATGTATTGTAGTGTGTGTAGACAGCCTCCCCCTTCAGCCCCTCCACTGCCTGGGCAAAGACTAAGGTCAGTGAAATATGAACAATGGCTTTTTTATAGCAAGACTTGTCAGGCTAAAATAACCCCCATACTTAAAAGCTCAGTCATACAAGCTTGGTAGGAAAGGTGCTCAGAATTTTTGATGCATTCAGGTAGAAGCATTTAAATGTGTGGTTGAAGTGGAAGTTTCAAGTTATTCTAACTTGGAGTCTAAGTGAAAGAATTGGACATTTAAGATCTTGGATAGCTTGATTTAGAAAGCTTAATCCATTTGACTGTGAGCTTGAGATCACAACTACAGATGCATAAAATTATTTCTGCTGGGCACGAAATGGGCACGGGCTGAAGTGAAATGACCTGTGCAATACGTGTTGTATATTAAGCTTTTGTTGAATAATTTGTGAAAATGTATGTGGAACTGTGTCTTAGTCTTCTTAGTAGAATTCTTTCCATGAAATTATTTCTTTGCAGTTAGCTTAATGTTTAGCCTTCTGAAAAAATTAATTCCAATTAACAGTTGTCATTATATAACTTTAGAATATCTCCAAAAAAAGGTAAAATCTAAATCTTGCCTGTGTTTCTGCTACTATAAAAAAACATACCAGAATCACAGAATGTTGTGGGTTGGAAGAGACCTTAAAGGTCATCTGGTTCCAAACCCTGGCCATGGGCAGGGACACTTTTCACTAGACCAAATGGGCCAAAGCCCCATCCAGCCTGGCCTTGAACACTTCCAGGGGTGGGGCATCCACAACTGTTCTGTGCAACCAGTTTTGGTGCCTTACCACCCTCACAGAAAAGAATTGCTTCTGTATACATAGTAATTGCAGCTTCAATTTGATAATAAGGTAATCTTAAATATTGTGGTTTTCTACATAGTGTTCAAAATTTTTATTTGTTCATTTGTTCCCCACTCCCTTTGCAATGATTGAGGGGACAAGGTAGGAATGGTTGAAGTTAGTATATCTAAGCAGCAGTAAGTAATGAAAAAGTAAGGAAAAAGGTATTTTCCTTGTAGTGCTTTTGCAAGTCTCAGAGAAATACCTGTACTAACTGTAGTCTGGAGGTATTCATTTTAAGAAAATGTAACTTATAGGCAGCTTTAATGTAATTAATTGCACCAGTGCCAAAGCAATGGCAGTGCCTTTAGAAGATAATATTTCATTCATAATAGCATTGCCATTCTTAACTTTTTGGACTTTAAGGTTATACTTTTATGAGCTCAACTTTTTTGCATATGTTTTATTTTACTTGTTTGTTGTATGTATTTAGTTTTCCTATAGCCCCCTCCCTCCCCCACCCTCCACCCCCTGGGATCTTGTAGCACTGATGCACTACGCTTGTCTATAACATAGAAAACAGAGAGAATTTTTAAAGATTAAGCTCTGATTGAAAGCCTTTTGAAATCAGCTAAAAAGATTGCCAGTTGCTTCAGGAGCTTCTGCATCAGACCCATAGGTCTGTCCCCGTGTCCTTCCCGCACTGTGGCTGCCCCTGGCTCCCTGTGCATGCTTAGCACTGCTGGGGTGAGCGCATGTTCATGTGTAGCACTCCTCAGTTGACTTCCATTCCTCACTAACCAATAACTGTGCAAATGGTACAGGCCACCCTATCATGATGACAGGCCCTATTGGAAACCCCCCACAAGTGGAGAGGACAGCAATTTACGGTATATCCAGGAACAGAACCAGAAGAATTTAGGAGGAGTCCAAAGCATGGTGTACCAAGATAAACTCATGACGACTCTCTGAGAAACAGCCATCTTCATTTCACCTGCCATCTTAGACATCATTGCATTCCATGGTCCTTGTCTGTCTGCAGTACGTTTAAAGTGGATTGTGTATAAAGTGTGTGTCTTTGTATGTTCATCCATCCCTGTTTAGTGTTTGTGGACATTCTTGGGAAAAGTGTTTTCCATATCTTTGTAAAAAAAAAAAATCTTGGAAAAACGTTTTGTGAATTCTGCTAAGAATTTTCAGTGCCCTGAGACCAGAAATATTTCTGGGGATTTTACATTCTACTCTACTTTCAAATCTGTGACCCTCTGCCTGCTGTTGAAGATCAGACATTTGTGCCTTAGTTATTTTTATTATCTTGTTTCTTTTGAGTCATATTAATAGATGAAGTTTGAAAACCTTTTTTTTTTTCAGTTGACATGCAAATAGGAGATTGGAGGGAGGGAAAAACAGAATTCACACTGGCAATCAAAAGGGCTTGTGGGTCATCAACAAAGGGAGCCTGCTGAGGTAGTCATAGGTTTGAATGTAATTTGTTTCTAGTTTTTGTGTTCTGCAGAAAAAATAGAGGTGCTTGCCTAACTGAAAACAAATATAGGGAAAGAACACTGTAATGAATTTCATGGAATATGTGTATTTCTTTTTTTTTTTTTTTACTTAGTGATTATTTGATAGCATTCCCCAAAACCATACCTGCTGCTATAAAGGCAAGAATGTTAAAAATTAATCCTTGCTAAAAGGGTGCTGCTGTCGTCTTTTATTTAATGTGATTACGGAAGTGAACTATACAATCACATGGAACTACGTACTGATAACTTTTCTCTGAGTGGATTCAAAAATACAGCACATAATCGGTACTTTACAAAATGAGGACATTCCAGTGGAATAGCTCTATTTTTTTTAAGTTAGACATTTACAAAGTTGAATGTATATTTTACCAACCTAGGACTTTTAATAGGACTGGCTGGTACTTTGATCGCTTGGAGATTTTGTTATCTTTAAACCAAAAATCACAGTGCCATCTTCACTCGTGCATTTGTTTTAATTAGCCCTTACATCTGTGGTCTCTCTGAAGTTGTTGGAATGAGTGAATCTTCATTTGGGATGTTTTAAAAATGAAATAGTTTTTAACTTGATTTTGATAGAGATTTATAAATGGCTATAACCGTGAACTTTTTCAGAGCAAATTTGATAGTTTATAACTTTTTGTGAAATACATTTGTTTACAAATGCTGTCTTTTATTACTTGTTTTGATCTTTCCTGTACATGCTAAGTACAAATAAAAAATGTCAATCTTGTTGATCTGGTTATGATGCATTATTTATTTTTGACAGATTTTGGGGGAGGGTGGATAGGTATGCTGTAACTTTGCTTGTACCTCATTTCACCTGTAGTTGCTAATGCTGTGGTGGATCAATGTTTCCAGTACAATCTGTAGAGGAGGGGAGGACAATAAAGCAATTGTGCACTGACATGTGAAAATGCCAGAGTAAGCCTAAGGTGTGTAATGACAGAGGCTGACTTTGGTTTCCCCAGACTAGTCTTCCTCTATTTCAGCAGCATTTTATTTGAGAAAGGAAGAAAGAGAAACTTTGTTGGAGTCACAGGAACAAAAGTCTAGTTTAGCTGCTGCTCTGAAAGCACTCTGAAGGAGAGTTTGAGTACTCACGTTAAAGTGGAGCATTGGTACTTTATTATTTACACACCTACATTCATAATACAGTATCATTCTTGTCATATGACTTCATCAGCTTCCATGTGGTTTGTTGTCAGTGTTCCACCTCATCCTGTGTTGCTATCTATGGTTTGGTTTGTTGTTGAAGGTGCACTGAACAAGGGATCTATTCCCTGACAGACTGCAAGGAAAGACAGCACAGGGCCTAACTGCTCCTTAAGTGTTAAAATGCCTTGGGCACTCTGGTGAAGAGCAACCTGTGGGCCTTGTGTGTTCTGCAGTTTGTGTGTGTTGCCTCCAGGGAAGCACTTGTCATTCTGCTTCTCCAGAAAAGGAGCCCACGCATTCTGCACTCCCCTTTCCCTTGCTCATCCCGCATCCTCCTGGCAGCCTGCAGAAATCTGTACCAGCCAAGTCACTGAGCGATCAGCTGGGTAAGAAGAGATCAGTGTCTCTGCCCTTCCTTGCTCTAGACTTAGTTGGCTTCTTGTAGCAGATGGGGTAGGATGCAGTTGGGAAGAAGGAGCGTGTCTGCCTCTCTTCCTGTCTGACCCCAGCATTGCTCTGACCTGTGCAGCTTGCATCACCTGAACAAAGGTGTATGTGGGTAATATCCATCTGAACAGGGTAGTATAAAAGAGTTGCTTTAACTATAAAAGCACATTTGTTTTTTTTCCCTAAAATTAGCACAGTCATAACTCACAACATACTGTTTTTGACAAGTAACACAGGCTTTGTGATGCTAAGATAATAATTTTTTGTTTGAAGCAACACAAAACACTGCAGCTGAAACCAGATTACAGGTAGAGGGGGGAGAAAGAAGAAAAGTGGAAAATGTTTGTTTAAGTCAGTTGTTAAACGTAGTGCTAATTTTTGTTTTAAATATTGGAAAAGGTCTGGCATTATAAACCAATACTACATCTCAAATTTGTGCTGCTACAGGAGCACAAACTGGTAGTTTATAGGCACAAACTCAATATAGGAACTTGATGACCCTGGTATGTGAGTATTTATACACTGTCCTGAATTATTTTAACTAGGAGTTCCTCAGGAAGTGCTACACAGTTTTTACCAAAGAGCATGTTATACAGTCATTCTAAGTCAACACATTTCAAATGTGTTCTAAATATACAAGGATATCTGTTTTTTTAAAAAAGGCTTTGAAAATTGCCTAAAGGAGGTACCACCTTCTAAGTCCAAACAAAATGTGCAAACTTTCTCCACCCTGTTCTGAACTACGTTCATTGTGCAAGTCTGAAAGCTTCTTTTTACAAGTCCAACATACACTTGGAAACTTCTGTAATCTGATTACAGGTGATAAACACTATCCTTGCATCAACTTGGGGGGGCGAAGGAGGGGAAGTCTGAGTACAGTGAGAGATGTGGGAGAAATTACACTGATCCAAAGTCCAGCATGGAATTGCTTGCATTCTTCCATGTGCTGGAGAATTGATACAGCCTGGCGGAAGGTATCTTCTGATCATCTCTCTGCACACCTTCCTCCTGCATTTAATAAAGCTGGAAACCAGTTCTTCCCTAGCAGGACTCGGTCATGTCTCTACACTCTGTGTTTGGATTTGCAGGGGGATTACTTTTGCCCTGTAATAACTGTAATCCTGTGTCCTCTCCCCCAGGAACTGGTGGGGGAATCCAAAAGCTGGTGACACTGAGACACCACGTCTGTAACAGTGGCTGAAATACATCACTCTTCAGCTCCAGCCAGGCCCTGGCATGCAAACTAGTGACTAATATTGAATACTGAAATATGATACTGAAGTACAATACCAAAAGTGTTGTCACTTTCTGTATATTGTTTTAGTGTGGGCTTTTTCTTCAAACTTCCGTTTTCAGCTATTTTTCTCTAGCTGATGTGAGTCACAGGCAAAGTGAACAAAGGGATCAGGTTGTATAATGAATTTCTAAAGCTATCAGTCAGGGGTTTGCACGCGTAAAGGAAAGAAATCCTTCTGGACCCTTTTATCAGTGAACCCATGTGCAAATTGACCAAGAGGAGGATTGTTTTCTCACTTTGTGGATGGCAACAATGCATATATTACGGTCTTGTGAGGTAAAATGTGATTTTCTGTTCCTTCTGGATGAGCACTGCAGAAGATGTTTTCAGCCTGCAATAGAAAGTGTCAGAGCTTGCAAGTAATTCTGAAAATGGAACTTCAGGCGCTGGTGAGGAATGAACTGGGGGACATCAAACGCGACAGGGGAAAACCAAAACTGAGTAAATCACCTGCTGCTCAGGCATCAAAGTTGGTGAGTTGGGGCTCTCTGAGAGAGGAGGAAGACAGTTCAGCACTGCAATCATCTGTTTTCAGAGGAGAAATCTTTTCAGTTTGTGTATCAAGCAGGCATTGTGTGTCTACTACCTGCCTCAAAGGAGAGAAGTTTTAATGCACATCCATCTAACCTGACATAGCAGATCTCTGGAAAGACTGTTGGCTCTGCAACAGAGAACCAAGGAAAACAGACTTGTAGGGGGAATGCTGTCATTGCAGCATTTCTAATGGCAGCCAAAGTGGCAGTTGGAGCCAGAGCTGTTAGAGACCAGCATATTAATGGATATAAATTAGGAACTGTATTTTTTTTAACGGATCTCAGACTGTGTATTGTGCTTTGGAAAGGGACTGATCCACCAGGACCCTGGCTTCTTTTGTTAAGACTGTGTTAACCATGAAACTACTCTGAGAGCCAGCTTGAACTAGCACTCTGCACCCTAACCAATCTTGTTCTGTATTGTGAGGATGGAGATTTTGAATCGTTTCAGAATAAATACATTTTCCTCCGTTACAGTCAAGCTGCACGTGCTTGGAAAACCACAGTCCTCTTAATGCTGCTTCCAAGTTTTAGTGTCAAAGAACCTGCAAGAAAATCTGTTCTTTCCCAGCAGGCAGCAGGAACATAGAAAGATGCAGCTTTTGGTCAAAACCAGTGCTAGTCCAGTCAGATCAGACTGTGAAGCAGTGTGTGGTGCTGATGAAGACCTTGTTCAGCTTCCCTTGCTTACAACCTACTGTTGTACATTAAAGTGACTGGACAAAGAGGCTTTGTTTCTGACTGTATGTGCTCTTGCTCTTGTTGCCACTGCATCACCAAAAAAACCCACAAACCACAAAAAACAAACAAAAAAACCACCACCACTCCCCCCTCCAAAAAAACCCCCAACAGATAAGAACTTGATTCAGTTTGAGTTCTTCCTTTGATATGAATCATTTCCAGTAATAAAGCTTCTGCAGACTAAATGCAGCTCTCAAGTGCTTACTAATGGCTGTTTCATGACTGTACTTTAAAGCAAAACACCTTACTTTCAAAGAGTTGATTTCACGAGTGTTAATCTGAATTTAATGGTAAAGTTCACATGTCAAGCCTCCCTCCATGTGCACTGCCCCCTGCAGATATTAGTGTCTTGCTACAGAAAATACAAGCATGTCTTTAATAACTTGCATGTTGCTTTTAATTTCTGTATGTAATATATCTTCAGTTTTGAACGGGAAGAAGAGATTTAAAAACAAAAAATCTTTATCTCACATCCAGCTCTTCTAAAGATGGTGACTTTTTTCTCTTGAGTTAGAATCTTGGCAGACTTGGCACACAGATTGGTGGAGATAAGTTCCACCAGCCTGACCTGTTACTTCTTTATTTTGTGTTTCTGAAATAACAGCTTTCTAATGACTGAGGGATGCTCCTTTAAGTTTGGTGGCACCTTATCTTCCATGATCTGTTGCTCATATCTCTTCAGGAGACATCTAGTTTGTCTCTAGCACAAGAACCATTCATGATGACTGCCTTAATCATCATGTCCTCTCAGAACTGGAGAATCTGCCAATTTAAAATTAGGATAAATGTTGAGCTAAGGCTACTGGGGAACCAATGGAAATGCCCCTAGGGTTCTGTTTTCAAATTGCCACCATAATTATATTTCTACTTTGAATGTGTTTGAATTATCTTCTAAGTTTGTAATATGCTTCCTTTTTTTCTTTTCCATTTTCATCTTGTTCTTTCTTTTCCTCCTCCCTTTCCTCTTTCTTGTTCATTTCATAGCAGTAGTAGTATGGCCTTTATCCTTAAACTATCAAACAGCCAAATCTGCAGCTCATGATATCAAAGATGAAGATGTATTGACTTATACAAGAACAGATGTTTCATACAGGAACAGTTTGGAAAACTTCTAATTTGTGGCTTACCAATATCTTATGTTAATGATTATAAAAAACACTATTTCTTTTTTATTTTTAACTGAGGCAGTGAAAAACATCTCTTACTTTCTGAGTCACAATGAAAATGAAAGAAGTAGCCACATCTAATTAGTAGTAGGAAGTACTGATCTAATACAATTAAACTCCAGATAAAAAGGTCATTATTTATAAGTTACTTTTTCCTCCCTAAACCCGTAACACTCTGTGCTGAAGTTATAATCACAGTAGTTTACCTGCCATTACCAATTTCTGCAATTTTGTCATCTTTAGAGGAGTAGAAATACAAAACATTAATAAATCTCCAGTGCTCTCTAAATTGTATAATTACATAGTAATGAACTCAGTACCTAAACAGATGACAGAGTGGCTGTGTTTCTTTTCATCTCCAGGGGGCCAAGGCCCTGAATATTAAGGCCTTGCTGGCAGGCAGCAGAGCCAACATCACGGTGCCTCCAAGCTGAGTCTTTCTCATCAGTAGGAATACAGGAGTCAAACAGGAAGGAAGAGCTCAGGAAAAAAAATGGGTCAGGGAAACAAAAATTCAAGTAGAGGGTTTAGGAGAAACAGAGTTTTATACTCTTAGGTGCAATGGAAAGGAACTAGAAAATGAAAAGCAATGGATTCTGCTAAAACCTGTGGGAATGAAGAAGAGGAATGAAAGAGGCAAAGGAGCTTTGTGATTTCAGCATCTGTGTCTTCAGCACCTGGGGCTCACTGTATCAGTAGCAAGGCTGATTTGAAGCAAATTTCAAGGAGCTTGAGTGTAAAACTGGATGCTGCTTCTGTATCAAAACTTTGAGCCCAGGAGAGCTTTGTTTGTTATTATTCATTTTCAGATTCAATGGTTGCATTTAATATGTGTGTCTCATTCTCAATTTCTGACTTAAAAAAAAACTGTGAAAATGTCTTTAAAAGTAAAATGAAGAGTTTCCTGCTGTAAGTCAGATAAGTTGTCCAAGTGAGAACCTGCCCAGAGATACAGGAGAGGTTGCAAATTTATAATTAAAAAAAGGCTTGCTGTGCTGAATGATTGATTTTGTGTTACTTTTACCTGTTAATACTGTCTTCTTAGCAGCTAAGTGAAAAATTCTGTCCTGCCTTCATAAGAGCTTTTGCTTGCTGCACTGTTTGCCTGTTCAGTGTCTTTACTGGTAATGTGTTAAAAGGGCAAAAATCTATATCTTAAAGGGAAGTCATTTGTGTGTCAATGAAGTCAGTTCTGTTCTTGCTGGACTTTAAAGGTATGGCAGATGACCGAAAATTCACAAAACAGCATATTTTTTTTGTAAAGTATTGGCAGCATTCAGAATCTGAATAATTTAGAAGCATGAAAATTAGACAGGTTGATTAATTTCTTTTGAAACAAAATCTTCCCAAGGAATTTCAGCTTTGTAAGGACACAGACAGAAAAGAGATTTTGTAAGATGGGAGCATATTGTTAAGGGAAGCCAAATCCATTGGATTGGCTTCAAGGCTAAAGGGATTATACCTTTCTAATCTGCTAGATGTGAGGCTGCTGTAGTTCCTGGTTTTGCAGCCCAGGATGAGACGCTGAGCATGCATTCCAGAGATGCAAATGAACACAGAGCACCCACTCAGCCAGCCCTGCTGAGCAAGGGAGGTAAACAGCAGTACCAGCACCTGCAAACACAAACAGCAGCTCACAAACATGGGGCAGCACAGAGAGCTCCATCCCCTATGCATACACCCCCACAGAAAATAGGACTACAGTTAATAAGATGCTCTGGACCATCATGACTGGAGCTTGACCAGCCAAGATGACTGACCAGCAGCTTGCTTACACGTGGCTGGACACTCTTCCTACCTTTTTCAGATACACATGAATTCTGTTTCTTTCCCCTGTCTCTTCTGAGTTACCCTGCTTTTTTTCCTGCATTGCTACCAGTGTTGCTAAATCCATACTTAAATTGCCCGAGGCTACCTAGGTAGTTTGGACCTTACGTGGAGTTCCTGATACAGTTTCCTAGACAGTGCTGGCCTTGCAAGGTTGTTCTCCCTTCAGAGCTCAGTGATGTTTCCATGTCTCATGTAGCCCTACCATAACTACCTGTGAATTCCAGCAATCCTTCTGGGCACACCCCATAGCATTTGTTGGCTGCTTCTGCCTACATCTTCTATGTCCCCCAACTTCTTCAGTCTCATCCCATCATTTCTCATGTTCTCTCCTACCTAAGCCTTAGGTCTGTGCCAGCTTCTCTCTGCATCCTTTGGCAGCAATGGGATGCTGAGCACAGTAGAGATGAGACAGGGAGACCTGATTTAATGAGTTAAGTGGTGGGAAAAGCTGTACTGTGGCTAGTAGTCTTAGATCATCTGGAGGCTGTCTCAGAGGCTTCAGTTCCTTGATTGGTTTTGCTCCTGTTTTAACCTGAGTTAGTTTGCTTGGATTAGCCACCCCGAGTTGCTTTATTTCCCAAGGACAGGGACACATTGCCTCTGTCTGAAAGGGGAAGGCAGCAGACTTGAGGGAGGATCTCCTTGGTCTTAGGAAATTTTATGTCTGCTTTCCAGAGTTTTCTCATGTACAAGGACATCTGGGACAATGAATTTTTTTTGACAGGTGATTAAATATCATTAGCTATTGTTACTGTTAATTAAAACCATTTGTAAATGAAGAAAAGCAAGTTTAGTTCCCCAGTGGGCATATTTTGCATGACAGTTTTGCAAGACAGTATTTTTTTTAATGATCTTTATGTAGATAAGGTGAAATCTATGAGGACAATGTCTTTATCAAGTCAAGATTTGTTTCTCGGTATTTTATTGGAACGTGCTTTGCTGCAGGCTTTATTCTTCTTGTGGAGAATTCCAGATTACTCTTGCTTCAAAACTTAGCTCAGCATCTTGCATCTTGCAGCAGAAATCCTTCCTGCTTCCATCACCATTTCTTAATACATTTTTTCCCCACTATCATTTTCATTTCAATGTTGTCTGGGAGAAAGCTGCTGGCTGCCTGCTTCTCTTTCTGAGGTGTGCCTAGGATTGGATGGGGTTTGCAGGTGATCCCTGGTAGCAGGGAGAGAAATCTGCAACACAGTTTTCCATGCCTTCCCTAAAGGAAGCAAATGGGCCAGCTCTGTCGACCTGGTGTCAGAGCAGAGCATAGCATGGAAGTACGGTGAAGGAAAAAAAAAAAAACCAAGTGAACATAGGTTTTGTTTTAGTGATCCCAGTTCTTCTTTACTTAGGAATACTCACTGCTTTTCTATGTCCCAGTGCTTGGCTGCAAAAATGAAAGTTCTCTCTTCCATATTGCAGTCCTCCTGCTACGGTCTGTGTTCTTTTCTCATGTAATGCTGGGTCAAGACTTTTGCTTCAGTCCAATAGTTCTGGCCATTAATTGATACTGACACAAACTGCCCCTCATTTCCTCTCCATTCCTCTCCGCAGGGACATTTTCAGAGTATGCAAAATTCCCTATCTCTCTGTGCTACTTGCCATGCTTTAGCAAAACAAGGCGTATGCGAGATTCTAAGCGTGATTAAAGGAAGTTTGACTAAAAATTCATTGTGGGTTTTTTTGTTGTTGTTTTTTTATTTGTAACTTCATGGACAGGGAATTAACCCAAAGTCTATCCTCCTTCCTACCCAAAAAGGGAGATGCAAAACCCAAAAATGAATGTTTGGCTTAGCATAGCTGCTAAGTCTCATCCCCTGGCTGCCACACTGAAGTTTCACACGCAATGGCTGCTTTCACTGCATGCACATTAATACACATATACGTTCACAGGCACAGCAACACTTCCACTGACTGCCTTTTGGGAGCACATCGAAAGCCCATTTTGATGTTGGTAAAGGTATTTGTAGTGATATGGGTGATATGTCTCCCAGCACATTCAGTACAAAGCCAGCAGTGTGAATTTTTGCTGCCAAAACCTGTGCAAATCATCATCAGGCTTGCTCTGAGCTACAGATGGGGGAAGGATCGAGAGAGGTTGTGAAAATGTTTGTAGAAAGTCTGAAGATTTTTCAATACTGGAAAATTGCAGTGGTTTGGTGCATGAGGAATGTTCAAAGCAAATAAAGGTGGGTGTGGTTAATTGTTGAAGGTTACTTATCACAACCAGACCTAGAAGCCTGGGGTTTTTTTAAACTGCTGTTCAGCTGGAGTAGGGAAGGTCTAAACTCTTCTGGAGTCATCCATGAGGCATGATAGTTTAAGCCTGCTGTCTGCTATTGCCCCCCAGCCTCCCCAAGGAGGGGAGAGAAGAAAGCCCAACCATTTGCTCTTCAAATGTAAATTCAGACAGGTGGAAGATGCCAAGGGGAAGAGTGGGGAAAAAGGGGATATGGGCAGGGTGCAGGAGTAAGCCTGCTCTGGAACACAGGTGGAAGATGTTTCTGCTGGGCTACACAGTTATGTTCTACAGGAGAATGAGGATGACAGTGGGGAGGATGGCATGGAAAGGAAATTACATGTTTTAAAAGATCCCTTATCACTCACAGGTTACACCAAGAGTGGGAGTCTTCTCATACCAGACCTGTCATGGATGAGAGCAAAGTCCTGATCAGGTATTGATCTTAGCATATCTGAAAGATTGGGGAACAGCTCAGGAAGAATGATGGCATGTTTGTGCTGTTAGGTAGGAGTAACATGCAACACAGCTGAGTTTGTGGGGCTGGAAAAATGGCCAGTTCAGGAAAGGATCTGATATTCTTGAGCATCATAAGTTAAACATGAGTCAACAATGCAGGCTGTATAGAAAAAAAAAATCATGTTTGGGTGTACAAATGGGAGTAGATTCTGTAGGACATGGGAAGGAACCCTTCCTCTTTGGAACGTGTTTGCAAGTTCTGAACACTGCATGTTGGAAGCAGAGCAGAGGGCAGCCAGGTGTACAGGGATGGCAAGATGTATCAGAACTATAGGAATTGTGTGACCTGTGGGGAGCAACTGAGAAATTCAGAGCTCTTCTGACTGAGGGAAGATGTAAAGGGCCATTTTCGAAAACAGGCTTCTGTAGCAAGAGGTAACCTTCTCATGGTGTCTGTGATGGATGGGAGAGAAAATAGTAGCTTAGATTGCAGTAAAGGAAAAAGAATCAACAAATGAGGGCATGGTGAGACACTGAAATTGATTGCACAGGAGGGTCGTGGAGTCTGCAAGTGAAGGTGTTGGAGGTTCAGTTCAGGTAACACAGGCCTGCCTGTTTTGGTTTTGAAGGCTTTCAGAAACCTTTCTGTTTCTGGTTTTCCGCTAGAAACTAGGTTTGGTAAGGCAGTAGGTAACTGGGGCACATGAAGTCTATGAATGTCAACTGAAAATAGCTTTCTGGGTAACGTGTGAGGGGTGNATTGTATGTGTGAACTGTACGCTAGAAACTAGGTTTGGTAAGGCAGTAGGTAACTGGGGCACATGAAGTCTATGAATGTCAACTGAAAATAGCTTTCTGGGTAACGTGTGAGGGGTGTAAAATTGAGACAGAGGACTAGTAATGTAAATAAAAATTTTAAAATGGAGGAGGAAATTAGAAGATATACACTACTTGCCTTGTTCCTTAATATGCTGCCTTTTTGGTCAGAAGGAAGTAATTCTCTGAGTTTGAGGCTAAAGGCAATACCAACTTTCTTGTGAACTTTGAATGGCTTTTTTGAAGGTTCAGCCTCCAGTAACTGAACCCTCAGGAGTGCTTTTGCCTGAGTGGGGACAGAGAAGAAAGAAATGTTTTCTTCCTTTACACAATGGCCTGTAGGGCTCTGCCTCATTTTCCTTCAAGGACAGGAGTTGGCTGTATAGGAAGTAGCTGGAGCTTACTGAGAAAACTACACAGGTAAATAACAGAGGAGAGAGAGGAAATCTGCAGGACAGCCAATTGACAATTAAAAGGTAAAACAAAAGTGTGACTTTGGCATAGTAGGATGGCCAAAGGACAGGTACAAGAGAAAGGATGAAAACTGCTACATGTCCATGTAATGCCCATAGTCTGAGAGCATTACTTGATGTCTGGGGAGCAAGTATGAATTCCTGGAGATTAGGAGTATGAATACCTTAGAATATGGTCAAAAATTTGGTTCACTGAAAGTAGTGGTTTATTTACTTCAATGGATTGGGAAGGATGCATGAGCATGTTTTCTGTTCAGGTAAACCAGATAGAAGAAAGCAATAGAAAGCAAAGTTAATGGCAAAAAGATGCATTGAGGGGAATAGTGTCAAGTCTCTAGATTTAAGACAGTGAAAGAACAGAAAATAATGCCACCTTGTAGAAACTGCTGTAAAATGTCCAATGTGCCCCTAAAATATATATGAGAGTACAACAGAAAAGGAATTTGAACTACTCATGGTATTTTTGTTTGGGTACTGTCAGTTTTTCTAGATGACTGGCTCTGGGGCTGCTGCAGGGCCTGTTGTTCCTGATTGTTCAGTAACTCATTGTTCTGATAGTGAGGGTACAGGTGCAAAAGCCCAGCCTCATGTCCACCTAAAATGCAAGAGTTGTCTGACCGCTGAGATTGCTTCAACATCTGTCACTTGCTGCCAGCCCTGGAAAAGTGCAGATGACCATTTGCTTGTACGTGGGCTGGCAGTTTGAATATGGGATTTCACATCAGAGTGCACTGCTTGAGTAGTGACACCCTGTTTGGAGCTTTGTGACCTCTCCTCAAGGGTTTCAGTGCACAGCTGAACTTCAGCTTTGCTGGGCTAGCTCTTTACTTCTTTGAAGTAATGGTCTCCCTATGTTTTACAATTTACATTTTACATTTTACTGTTTTACCATTTTACATTTTACCGTTTTACCGTTTTACGTTTTACATTGTGTGAGCTCTTCTCTCTGGACAGTCAAGAAATACGTCTAGGGAATTTGGTTCACATTTGCCCTCATGCCATAGAGCAGTGAATAAAATGAAAGAAACTCCCAAGCAAGTGGGGTTTTGTGTCTTGCAAAAAAAAATTGAATCACAGACTGGAAAAAAAAGATGCGCTGAGGCTTTAGCCCCAGACTGATCTTATTTCCCATCAGGGTTTTAACCATGTGAACAAAACCACCTATCCTCTCAGTCAAAAAATGTCACTGCAATCCAAGGCCCTTGAAGGGAAAGTGCAGGAGAGCTGCTACAATTAGTGTGCAATCTCATTAGCCTGGACCATTTTCCCCCTGTAGGGACTTGCTTGATTTGATTATGGCAGTAAAGATATAGTGCAGTTTGAAGAGACAGACCCATCCTGGATAACCTGAGCTCACGGAAGCTGTCCCCTGTGGATCAGACACCTATTTGCATTGTTTCCTTAAGGCAAATAAGGCATCAGAATTACCTTTATTGGCAGTGGTTGCTACATGCCGGAAACCTGCCAAGATTAATATACACAACATTCCCCTCCCTGCCTCTTGCTTTCAAAAAGTAACCAGCATAAAAGTATTATTCAATTACTACCCAGTCAGAAACCTTATGTTGTCTGAAGTTGTTACTAAGAAGACAGTGTTTATTAACGATGTATGCTTCAGTATAACTTTGGAAATTATACAGATGTGTTTATTTGCAGATGACTGGTTAATTTTGCTTTGAATCACTAAGTAATCTGCAGAGAACATATGTAGCAAGTAGCTTAGGTATAATTTATTCATTGTTCCTTTAATTATTCTGTTTGTCTTCATTCCATATTGTCAGGTTTTCGGCTGCTGTTAGTAATAAAAGCAAACTGAAAACTCATGCAGCTGAAGATATAATTTCTTATCATTTTTCAAATAGGCAAAGGATTCATCTTTTATTGAAATGAATTGATTTGCTGCAACTGCTGTTTAATGCACTACTATAGAATAAGTTAAAACCTTATAAAAATTTTAAGCACTCCTCTGAGGAAAAGACATTCAAGTTGTTTGCAATATCTATGTGGAGTTATCTCAATCTTTTTTGGTTGCTGGCATGGAGAGAAAGTATCATTTCTAGAAATTCATCATAATTTCAAACAATAAACTGAAACCACATCAGTTAAAGCTAATGAAGAAGGCAGCAGTGTCATTTGTCACCTCTGAGTTAGAGATGATGAATTAAAATGTGAATGTATCCCCATTTCTCCATATATTGTAGACTGACAATAGTTAATCTCCTAACTAAACACATGCAAAAAAAACCCCACCAGAACCCAAACTAGTTATACCAGCACAGGTACAGTTCCTTTTTGACCAAGTACTGTTTTGTATGTTGTTACCTGTAAAGTGTTTTATTTCTCCATTTTTTCCCTAAGTCACATTTTTTTTATACAGCTATTTTGTGCCATAAATTTAGAGACCTGAACATTTTCAGGAATGAAATGTTACTCTGACACTGTTCCTTGGTCTGTTCTTCAGACAGTTTCACTTTAAAGGAGTTATTGTTTGCTGCCTGATGGCTTTCCTATCCCAGGAAAGATTCTAGCAGATTGTGTAGTGTGTTCAATCAAAAATTATTCTGATCTTAAAGTCACACCAACAAACAGAGGCATCATTTTTCATCACCTGATGAATTTCTTGTAAATAAAAAACTGTAAAGATTTGGGATATACCTCATTAAAATTTTTATTTACTAAAAAGCTGTGCATTTTTTCCCAAGAAAGTATTCACTCTGTCTCTCCAAAAGTACAATTAGTGCTACTGTTTACTGCTCTAATTTAAACTGAATTTATTTTGTAGCTATCCCTTGAACAACAGCGATCTGCATCCATTCAACATTGAGGAGAATGGTGGAACTCCATATACCACAAAAATGCCTGCAAGGCACCACCACCACCATCGGCATCACCACCACCACGCCAATTACGGTGCCCTTGCTCCCGACAGCAAGGACATTGTTTCTGCAGTTCCAAACCCAACCAGTAAGTTCACTGTAGTGAATGTCATTTCAGTAACTGTGCGGCTTTCAGGGTTGTCTCTGGCAAGGGGGCAAAAGAAAGGATAGAAAAACAATATGCATTTCAGTTTTCTTCCTTGAGGAGTATGCTTCCTGTTATTATTTACTAGCTTGTGCAAATGAAACAAGATTTGCAATTTCCTGGCTGTGCTATGGGGTTGTGGGATTTGGTGTTAGATGGGTGTTCCGTAGCTGAACAAATGCCCAATTAGTCACAGATACTGACTCTCTGGCCACTTGGCACAGTCTATTTTTTTGTTGTTACTATTTGTTTGTATAGTTTCATAAACTTACCCTGATCTGCTATTGTCTTTTGCTGATCTGCCCAGCCTTTGGCCCTCGTTGTTTGGATCTCGTTTTTATGTCTGGGCACAAGTAGCAGAAATTTTGGAGCACTGCACAAATAGTATCTTGCTTTTTGTAATGGGAACAATTACTGCACAGCTTTACCCACCAAGACTGGAATATGTTTGCTTCCTTAGTGAAGAAATTCTTGGCTTGTAGAAAGCAAAGAGGAGAGTAGACTATCTGTTTCTGATGCAGCCTTGGGGAGTTTGGGTCTCTGCTGCTGAATGTGTACAGGTATTTTTAAGGGTACATAGCTTGCCCAAATATTTGTAGGTTTACACAGGAACTGGAAGAAAAAAATCCCTGTCATTGAGCAGTCCTACTTCTTGCTCTCCAGATTTATAATCTCTGCACTCTGTAGTGTGTGAAAAGCTGAAGCTTTGTAAGAATTTTAAAAGATGGGTAAAGATATGATCTGTTATTTTCCTTGTCTGAAGGAAATGATGAGTTTTGCCTTTGCCTAGTTTCTGCCTTCATAACTGTAAATCACCCGGAGAGAGATATCTATTATGGAAACTTTCACCCTGGTCAGTTAATTTGACCATTTGCAAATTCCTGAAACTGGGGTCTTGTAATGGACTGTACTGGGTAATCTTGACTGTAGGCTGTCCCAGCTCAGCAGTATTACACAGGCATCTACCTACACAAGGACTTTTATCAGACTTTGTTTTAGAAAATCAGAAATTTTTTTTAAACTTTCTTTCCCAAAGACAGTGACATATTTTTTAGGACGGAAGCTCAAGAAATAAAATGCAACGCATTGTAGTCATTAAAGGAAGGAATCCTAAGCAGCAATATGACCCGCTCGCTGGGGCTTTCAATGAAGCTACTCCCTTAGGAGCAACCTCCAGAAAACATTATGCTTTCCTAAGATTGTACACTGCACTCCACTGCACCTTCATGTTGGGAAGCACATGGGGCTGGCCTGGAGCACTGCCAGCATGGCCATCCCCTGCCTGGCACAGCCACAGAGGCTCAGAGCAAGCTGCTGAATGCTCCAGTGCCACTGACAGGTATCTGCATCTCAGCCCTGCTCTGCAGCCACCGGCACCATCCATGAGGGAAGTGCAGGCTGTCCTGTTTGGGGACTGCTGGGCAGCTCATCTGGCCCTGCACCTGCTGGGCCTCAGCCAGTCGGTTGCAGGGCTGCCCTGGATGCCATCTGGGCACTGGCAGTGCGGGGATGCTGGCAAGGCTGTGCTGGAAAGCCTCACCCAGCTGTCAGCCTAGCACAGTGGGAGGCGGTGACCTTTCTGGGGGGTGTGCCAGTCCATGTTTTCCTTTCCCAAATTAGATCTGAAGCATGCCAGGAAATTCATTCAGAGCCAGCTATGTGTTGCTGAGTGTCCTGACCTGGAAGGCACTGCTGGCCCTGCTTCCTCTGTCCCCCTCCTCAGTCGCCCCACCCAGCCCACAGCTCCAAGCCATATTCCCAGTGCCCCAGGTTCAGCCCCAGCAGTGCTGCTGGTCTCCAACTCCCCACAGCCCTGCTATGGGCCCACCTGCAGGACAGAAGGTAATTAAAGAAACAGCAAAACCCACACAGCATGGGGTGTTTGTTCCAGCAATGCTGTCTTCCTCTCAGGTCACACGGCTTTCCTGCGTCTCCTTATTCCAGAAATAACCTTAGAAAAAGCCTAGGAGAACACAAGGGCAAACATCATGAGCAGATCTCTTTGTGCCCAGTGAGTGTTACCTGTGAGATGAAACTGGGGCCCAAGAGGCTCCATATCCTCCCCCAGGCATAGGGAGGGTGAGCCCTCTCCCCCAAACCTCACACTGTTAGCGGGAGCAGCCTTCTTGGCCTGTCCAGCAGCTGCCGTGCTCTGAAGGGGACTTCAGCAGCCAAGGCCTATGTGGCACCTGTTCTGGAGTCATATTTACCTTTCATTTCACTTTGTCTGTTTAAGGCTGGTCCATGCCAACTATTTGAGGAGAAGAGAATCGGTGCTGGTCCCTGACACAGCCTAATGCCAGTAGCATCGAATGCCAGTTCCCAGTTTCTCTAAGGGAATGGAAAGGGATGGGACACATCCAAGGGGATGCTGTGGTGTGGCCAGGCCAACTGCTCCCAGCTGAGCTATTTAGGCACCTGTGCATGCCGCATGCTGGGTGTCTGAACACTGGCATGCTGCCCCACAGCAACCCATCGCTGATCCTGTGCGTCCGCCTGGAGGTGCAAATCTGATTTCCCTTGAAAAGCCAGTCCATAGTTAGACCTGGCATGTTTATGCTGTGAGAGCAGTGGCAGCATAGGTAGGACCACTGCTCTTAAAGCAGAATCAGAATTACTCATTTGCAGCTCAGGATGACAGGTCTAAGTGGCTTTTCAAGGTTGGTGCTTGGGGGACTTGATTTGGTTTGTTTTCAATGGTTTCATTAAAATGCTGCTCAGGCTATTTCAGCTGAGAAAACTCTTGTAGAGAGGCTGTGAGAAAGGTTCACAGAGTGTGTACTGAAATGGTCAGGAGCATGCTGGCCATCAGTCAGTTATCAGGGACAGCACACATAGCAGAGTGTGTGGGACAAGAAAAAATCAGGCACTATCAGCAGTCTGCTCCAGGAATGTGAGGACATGGGGGATTGATGTCTGGCTCCAGGCTGTGTGGAAAGGCCACTGCTAGGAAAGTGTTTCTAGGAAGTGAATGGTTACTAAACTGAGGACACTCTCAGGAAAGAGGGTGCTTGTGACCAAAATATCTCAAGTGGGAATGCCTGAATAGCAAATGGGTCTCATGGGGGTAATATACTATCCTAGCAGAAACTTCCCCCATAGGCTGACAGAGGTGACATCAGCACTTCACCTACTTTGTGGTTTTCCAAGGGACCGCAGGTGTTTTGTGACTTATTCCAGTTGCTATGGTCTGGACTTAGATGGTTTTAAATTCATCTGAAGTAGACCATGGAGTGACCCACTGATATGCACCCATCATCAGGCTGAGAGGGGGAGAAAGCATCTGCCTTTCTTCCACTTACATCTATTCTGAGAAATGCCAAAATTCCAGTGCAATTAGCAGAACATGGGCAGGAGAGAGGGAAACAACAGTATGCCCAGCCAAGATTCCCTTTAAATACTAGTGCATGTTTCCCAGCAAACACACAGCCCAGGACTTCATTACAGAAACAAACAGAAAACAAACCCAGGTCAGACCTGCCTGATTTTTCACATTCCAAGTAATTTGTCTGCTTCAATTACTGAAGGAAGTGAAATCCAGTGAAACAAATCTGACGTGTGTGTTTATGAAGGCAGTTCAGCAGAAGATGTTGTTTTTCTGCATTCAGCCTGAATATTGTACTTGAGATGCTACTCTTCACCTCCAAACTAATGCACACAGATCACATCTTGTTATGCAGCACACCTTCCCTCAGCATATTCCAGAACTCCAGTCCCAAGGAGCACTGTATTCAACAGCAGTTGGCCCTACAGGGAAGAGAGGGTGAGCTGCTTGCTGAGCCTAATTGGCATGGCAATGTCGTGCATGGATTACCAGGTTCACATGAAGAGATTCACTGGCAGCAGCTGGGGCTATCACTGAGAGCAGATGCCAACACGTATGCAATGCAGCTCACAGAATTTTTATGACAGGAAAGGATGAAGGGGAAGAGGGGACCCAGCTTGGCTCTTGAACTCTGGGCTGAGCTTGCAGGTTATCACTTCAAAAAAGACATCCTTTTTCCCCAAAATGCTCACTACAAAAGACCTTTCATAACCCTGAGTAGAGAATGGTCTAACACAGACCGAGTTTCAGGCTGAAAACAGCGCTTTGAAAAACTGCAGTGCTGCCAGATCCTTTCTTGGAGTGAAAGCCTGGGTTTGCCAAGTTTAATGCTGACTCAGGAAATCTATGCCTTTTGTAGAACTTTGGGTTTTTTATCTTTTTTTTAGTCTGTTTTCAAGGTTGAATTAAAAGGCTAAACTGTCCAGCTTGTTTTCCAGAGCTCTCCCTTTAAACAAAAAAAAAAAAAAAAACCCAACAAAGCAAGCAAACAAAACATTTAAAGTCAGTTTTAAATAATAGCAAACTTGAATAATTTAAGCAAGGCACTTCCCCCCTTTATTTCTTTTTCAGAAGGAAAATAGGATGGATGATTGTTTTCTTAAAAAAAACCCCAAACATTATTATGTCTTATTTATGGCTGTGGTAATTTATTATTGGGATATCATCAGGCAGTTTCACAGTCTGATATCCACAGAACCAGCTGTGATGTGAGAAATGCTGAACTCTGGCAACCTCTGGCAACACTAACTTGTGATGAAAGACCACCAAGAGGAGGTCAGTGCTGATATTATAACCCTTTCTAGGACATTATTACCTCAGGGCTTGATAATGTTTCACCAATGCCAAAACCAGCTTTTTCCGTATATCCCTATAAGCTGGTTTTAGCAATTTGTTTCTAGTCAGCAAAGCCCTTAATGTATATTTAAACAGCTGTAGGATTAGATCTTGAGTGAGCAATATTTAATATTCTTAGGACAGCTTAAGAACCTGATCCAAGCCAAATTGCAGTCAGTGCAAGGTTTTTATTGATTTCAGTAGGCTTTGAATCAGACTCCAGAGAACTGGATTGTTCCCAACTGTTATTACCTAGAATTCATGGCAAAAAGAAATACAGGAGAATGCAGACATTACTTAAATCATCACATGATGATGTTTATTTTTTTCAGAGTACTTGATAACATACATATATATGCCACACCATCCCCAAGATGTTGACAGAGACCTTTCAGGACTGCCTGAAAAAATATTTTTCCTTGTCTTTCTGTGTCGGTGGCTTGCTCAAAATCTCTGTTGACAAAGCACAGCAAATTCCTGACAACAGTCTTAAAGAGGCTGGCATATAAATAAAGATGTCTGAGAGAAGCCAAAAGCTATACTCTGATCTCTTTACACATCACATGTTTTGAGAGTGGCACCTTGCCTGCATAAATAATCCCTCTGGTGTCAACTAAGTTTTAGAATATAGAAGGGGTAGAGGCAGGGGGGAGGTAAGGAGAGAAATATCTAGCCCAAAGGTGGCAAAAGTTCTGCTGAATTGAAAGGATGGGTGAGAAGGAGGAGGGGGAGGAATTGTTTGCTAAATAGAAAAAGGCAAAATAACCCAACAGGCATAATTATGAAACATTTTAGAGGGTCTTACAGAGAAGATGCTTTGCTGACTGGTCTCTCTTCAAATGCAGTTGAGTGTCTTGCTCTGCAGTTCTTCTGTAGCCTCCCTTCAGACTGTGTTTTTTTCTTTCTTTCTTTTGGGCATCTTTTTAGAACTGAGCTCAGGACTTCCCCTTCTTTATGATGAAACTTCTCATCTGAAGAAAATAGAAACGGAGAGTGTGAAGGTAGTTGGACCATGGCCAGCCCTGCACGTCAGCATGAACAAGGTATAGCATGTACATATATACTTTTACATATATATGCCAGAGCTCCTTTGTCAAGTCATATTCAATAGGTGCTGCTTTTTCACCTCCAATTCAAATGAACATTCATCTTCAACTGGCTTGCTTTTTAATCACCTCTCACCAAATCCTTATGGGATTTGGTTTTTAGATTCAACATTTCAATCAGCTTTGCCTTTTAAATTTTCAGAAGCTGCTGAAACAATGTTATGATATAGTTTTACTTTAGTTGTGAAGAGTTAGTCATCTAGGCAGCCCAGAGCTGTAAAAAAATAACAACACTTTCAGTGATAAAAAAAAATCTTGTTTTTCTCCTTGAGGAGTCCGTGTTATGCCATAAACTCCCCCTGGCATCTGATATTAGTGGGTGTTTTATGAGTGAGTTTTTGCAGGGGTGGCCAAACAGCCATGTCCTGCTGTTTCTGCCAGAGATCAGAGATCAGCAAGTTGGTGGCTTCTTGTATCCATTTGAGGCTAAATCCACTATTCCTGCACTGGGGAGTGCCTTGATCTGAATCTGGATAGGCCCACAGAGACCTGTACCTCTGGTTTGCAACCACATTGGTTCTGAGCAGGACCCAGTGAAGTCAATGACAGCATTGCCACTGGCTTCAAATGAGATGGGTCTGGGCCCCCAGTGATTCTGTACAGACATGTTAAAAGAAAAGTGGTGTTTTAAGAGTTTTTTGTCAGCTCAAGGGAGAACTCACTTTACTTTGGTTTTACAAACAGCCTTTTGTTATTGATATTTCAACAAGCGTTAGGGAAATTAAAATCCAAGGTGACATGAGCAAGTGTACCAAAAATACAAGCACAAAGGGACTGTATATCTATATAGCAGAATCTTTCTCTTCTCTGGATGAGAAATTACAGGAGGTGGAAGTCAAGCCTGAAAATCAGTGAGTCAGGTATTTCTAATGAGAAAATTAAATATTGGAATTTTTCTTCAATATTACAGTTAATTGAATTCATTCCATAATGCGGTGGATTTTCTATCACAAAGATTTCCTTGAACTGTGTTCAGTGTTTGTCATGGGACTGTGGTGTAGATCAGCTATGGTCTGCAGTCCTGCATGTAATCATGAGGTAATTACATCTGTCCTGATTTTTGGAAACTTCTTAATGAACAGATGAAGGTGGAATGTTTTAGACTTCTTCCCAAATCGATTTGGTTTTCACCTGTGAGGAGCTGCTTTATTGTCTGTCTCAAGTGGAAATTAAAAAGATAAATCATAAAGTCAACAAACTGGGGTGAAATGGGAATGAAGTCACCTTTTTTCCTATGAATGTTTCTCAAGTTCTTCTTGTAAAAGTACTCTCAACTGGTAATAAGTACAGTTTTTTATAGGCAAACTTGCTAAGTGCTGACATAGTTTGCCAAAGGAAAATTCTCCATCTCAGACTCATGCAGTGAGTATCCACGTCTTGTGAGAGGACTTGTGTAGTTCAGATATGATTACTGATACTCTGTCTGAACCCCAGCTGAGAACATTCACTCAGCTGCAATGTCCAAAACATGCTTTAAAGGACTGTCCTACACTCAGTGAGCTCACTGAGAGCTCAGTTTGGCATATTTAAAGGGCCAGAGTGAAGTAGTAAGATGACTCTCTCCATGCTGACCACGGTTCACAAGTGGGTAAACAAATCTGACCTATGTTGCACAAAAGATCCAAAGATATGGTCTTAAAATTACCCCTGTGGTTTCAAAATAAGTAGATTTATAGTCTGTCTTCTTTCTTTAACTGAAAGCTTATAACGTTTTGCACTTAGAACACTGTGCAAGTAATCCAGATAGAGTCCCTGCAACTTCTGCCTGATCTCTGATCCCCTCGCTCCTTCATATTCACTGCAAGTCTGTGGAGGGAGAACTCAGCTCTTCTATAATTAATGGTTTTCTTTGGCTTGTCCTGAAAGCTCTAGAATCTTGTGCACAGTCAGAAGGATTATTTATTTAAGGACTAATTAGCAGAATGTAGTATCATAACAAGTCAGTGCTTCACAATAAATGCAGCTGCACAGTAAATGCAGCCTGTGTCTGCTGTGATGAGTCTGCCATCAGTCAAAGATTAGCTGATGAAAAAGTCTTGTAATGAGCACCAAGAGATGCTAAATGCTTCTGTTTCTGGCAGAAGCTCAGCAAAAGGCAAGGCTAGAGACATGGGCTGACTAATGAAAACCCTCCCCTGGCAGTCATTAAAGGGTTTAAGAACTGGGCAGCATTCCCATGAACAGTGGTTACCATGTGAATGCAAAAGAGGCCAGTCCCTCAAAATTTATTAAAATTACAGTTTTGAACAATCCAAAAATTGTACATTCTCTTGAAATGGGCCCAGAGTCACCACTGGAAAGCACTTCAGTAATCCAGCCCTCACATTACAGCCTGTGAGTTGTGACCAACAAGTCATCCTCAGGCTCTTTCAGCCCTTCGCTTGTGGTTTCTTCTTCAAGCTCCATTTTCTGATCTAGATCCTGGTGAAATGTGTACACAGAGCTCACAAAGCTAAAACAAGTAAACTACAGGTCTTTGAGCTCTGAGCAGAGCCTGGAGTTGCCTCAGCAGGTGGCTTCTTCAATGAAAGAGAGGGACATGCTGTAAATATTGGGCTAACCCTGGGCTTAAATGCTGTAGAGCACTGCCCAGCAAAAAGGCAATGAGGCAGGTTAGACAGGATTGAACAACCCCAAATGTGACAAGTATTTTTCACTGAGTGTGAAGCCTTTAAAGTTCCTTTGGTTATGGTAATTAACTACCTACTCAGTCCAGCAGTGAACAGATTTTAATGAGTGCTCCAAGTGTCTAGTTTCTGGCAAAAAAAAACCCCAAAACATTAACTCCTCTCCTGCACCACTCCGTTGATTTCTGGTCTACTAAGTGCTTTTTATTGCCTAGTCTTGCATCTTCCAAAAATTATGCTTAAATAAAACCAGTGAAGCTGTTACAAAGCTGTTTCATTTACTCTATTTCTGAAAGAATAGAAAAAAACAACCGTCTCCACATCTGTTATCGTGTCCCAGTTTTCACTCCCTCCCTTCCTGTTGCTAATTGTTATTTTTTTCAAGCGAAGTACTTTCAGGCTGGAATTTGTCAGGCTTAATAATCGACCCATAGGAAAATTAGCAAGAAATTGGGTAAATTAGATTCTGCAGTTAATTAATTTGATTGTCTGCTACAGCAAACTTCGTCTCATGGGAATGATGAATGGATGTGTCCAATCTCTTTTCCAGATCTGTTTGGTATGGTGTATGTGTCTGTCCACCTTCTGAATGATAAAAGTCCATTTCAACATGCTTTTCATGCCCTTTGGTGCTAGCAGGCTCCTTAATCTCCAGGACAGACAAGCCTAAGTGTTGTAGCTGTGAATGTATTTCTGATTTTCTTCTCGGAAACCTTTCATTAGAAGAATATGTTTTCCCATCCCCCATTGCTCTGTGTGTGTGTGTGTATAATATAAAGCCAGGAATGTATTGTTAGCATTTCTGAAATCTTGGGAGTCTAGTAATTATTAGCCCAGCTGTAATTATTGCATAAAAAGAAAGAAGAATAAAACATTTCAAATTGTTTCTACCTCTTTTCCTGGTGTTATGCTCACCCTTCCCCTACACCCATGGGTCCTAAGGTTGGTGGTTTAATTCCGGTGAGGTCAGAGGTTTATGATGTTCATAGAATCCTTTAGGTTGGAAAAGACCTTTCAGACCATCGAGTCTAACTGTTAATCCATCACTGCCAAGTCCATCACTAAACTGTGTTCCTCAGTGCTACAGCCATACACCCGCTCTAGGGATAGTGACTCAACCCCTTCCCTGGGCATCCTGCTCCAATGTCCCATCCAGTCATGTTCATGTTTTCTTTTTCCTCACTCTGCAATACACTATGGGTCCATTTGTAAGCTTTCAAAAAAAGATTTTACATCTTTCTCTTTCGTCACTGATCTACATCTTCACATTACACCCAGATTTACTATACATAGTGGGTTTTACTTATATGTGTTATATATTATGTCTTCACTCTCCTCATTGCCCCTAAACCCAATTTTATTCGAGTCCAGGTCTGCCTTTTGACTGGCCATTGGTGAGTTGTTTATAGCCATGGGTCCCCAGTGCCAGCCTGTGCCCATTGCACTGTCACTCCATGTCAGCACTCCCCTACATCATGTCTCATGTTTTCCCTTCTCAAAGCCCCTGTTATATCAGACCTACATTGCATTATCTTGTATATGTGCATTAGAGTAATGAATATCTTATTTTACAAAGAATATTGGTGTTACTGTTTTCTATATGAAATTATTGCTGCTACAGCTAAACTTAGTAGAACAAAGCTGCAGGCAGTTTGAGAAAGGTTCAGACAGAGCAAGACTGGATGAGCCTTAATGTCTTTGCAAAGACATTTGCTCTAAACTTATGGCCTTTTGCTAGCAGGACAAGACTATACTATAGGGCTGCCTATTGTCTAGGCTGCCTACACAGATTATCTGCTTGCAAGTGATTCCACTTGCAAAAATGCTGTGGAACTACCTGCTCCCTACACAACTGCAAAGCCTAAAGACACTGAGGTTGCAAAAATCATTTGTAGTTTAAGAAAACCCACAAAACCAACTCAACTTGTTGATATATCTGAGACTCTTCTGTGTGATACACTGATCAGAGGTTATATCCCAGGAAACATGGCTACCACGGTCCAGTGAGACTCGGCAGTGACAGAGGCAGGATCTAATTATATTGAGCTATTGCGTTTTATAAAATAAATTTGATACCAAGGATTAAAGAGATTTACTCCAAGAATATAAGCATACGAAGATTTATTGGGAGTTATATCTTTCATTAGACCAACTAATAGTTGACCTGAGGAAGATCTTGTGTGTCTGACAGCTTAATGAGGGTTGTTTTTGGTTGGTTTTTTTAAATTGTGTTTTTTTTTCTAATAAAGAAGATACAGTTTCTGCTAGTAAACTTTGCCTCAAGTAAGAATAACACATAATTGTGCAGGTCTTATCATTGTGATATTTGTTTGTAATTGGTGTTAGCTATCACATGAAAAAAATCAATAAATCTCCTGGTGAAAAAGGGGCAAAAGAGTGTAGATTTCCATGCACATTTGCAGATGCAGTTGAGTCCCAGGAAACCTCACATAGCTAATATGCTTTCAAAATCTCTATATTTGCATTGTATTTTTTAAAATTTTACCTCCCACTAGTAGTGATGACTAGCGACAAAAATAGACCTGTGTTCCTAAAGAAAATATTAATTCTATTCTTCAGTTATCTCCAGACAAATACAGACCTTAAACATGCTGTTTCACTAAGAAGAGGCTATCAATAAATTCACAGAGGCACAAGATCATGTGAATCTTGCTCTTGATACAAAGTCTGATGTGAAATAAAGCATGAACCTTTTAAAGCAGAGCATAGAAATGTTGTGTACAGGAGTGGTATTGTTGTGTTTCATGAAACTATTTTTATACTTTATATAATATATAAATAATAATAATTTAATATATAGTTTATATTTTATATATATTAAGTACATGTACTTAATGTTCACTTAGCTTTGCAAACCAACCCGAGTGTCATCATTATCTAACACTGTACAAATCTGCCTTCAGTTCTAGTATCAGCCAATGTAATTGAATTTAAAGTAAATGTTTGGGAGGAGAAAAGCAAATCTAAGACCTCAATTACAAAAAGAATAAAATGCCTTTAGTTTTATATGTATGTATATATCTGAGCTTATTTGACCCACTTCTATCCATTTAAATGCAATTCTCCACTCTTCTTCTTCTCTGAAAAAATAAAATTCTGCATCAATGGTGAAAGCAATGTGAACAGATTGCTATTATTGAACATGAGCAGAGCTGGAGAGGGAAAACTGAAGAGTTAACAAGTATCTTAATGGGTTTTTTCTTAACTTCTAAACCTTTTAGGATGCATTTAAATTGCAATTCTAAAAATTATTATCTCTTTCAAATGCAATTGACTCTAAGACTTTCACTTGAAAGGGGTATCTAAGATACTTTTGAATTGCGTAATAAAAAATTATAAAATAGAAAGTTTCATTAACATCATGCTATGTTTACTATGCTAATCACTTCCAAATAGAATACTCTGAGTTTTTAAGTAAAAACAAAATGTTAATAATTGCCAACCTGCCTCAATAGATAAATAGCTAGCTGCTGTCTTTATGCTACAAGCAGTGAGGATTCTGGAAATGTAAAATTTCTTCATTATACAGCAAAGTAAAGTAGACTACAGCTTTCATTCTTGTAGCGGGAGTATATAGAGATTCCTAATGCAGGCAGGTTTTAGATTGTTGATTTTCATATAAACAGTGAAATGAACCACAGAAGATTCTGCTTTTCTAGCTGTGAAATATTTTCTTTTCTTTTGCTTTCTTGATGACAATTATACTTTAAGAGTTATATTGGGGGATGAATGAGTTTATATGTAAAGATTAGTGACATTAAGGAAAAATAGGAACTTCTGTAGGTGCTTAGAAGTGCTAATAGTCTGCAGTAAGGAGGTGCTGCTTGGTTCTGTGATCAGAGTTTGCTTTTCATCTGGATCTTCAGTTCCACTGACTCTGTGTGTAACAGTCTCAGCTAATCAGCTGTGGGACAGCAAAATTCAGTAATTATTCAGAATGTGCTGCACTGTGGCAAAAAAAAGACTGCCATTGCCAAGGCAGGCTGTCAGAGAAGCCTCTCACATGTTCAGAAGATAAAGGAGCCCTGGGTCAGGCTGAGCACTGCAAGCCCCATGTGGGGTTTGTGTGCAGTCAGCATTGCCACTGGGGCAGGGGGACGTGATGGCCTTTGGCTGCTGGCTCAGCATCTGGTGAGCAGGACGAGGCCAAGCAACCACTGCAGCAATGTCTGCTCTTCATGTGTGACCAGTCATAAAGGTGCTCCTGCTCCTGTTGCAGTGCAAGCAAAGCAAATTTTGCTTGCTTGAAGGTGAAACCCTTAAACTGTGACCCAAACAAGGACTAAAACAAAACTCAATACCCAGGAACAGCTTCTGAGAAGTGTGCAACCTCTAGCAGCACCTTTCCCTTTCAGCCAGGTCAGCAAGCATCAGCATTTGGGCCTCTCAAGTATCTCAATGTGAGACTTGCACCTCAGATCTCACACTGGGGATCTCCATTAAATGGAGTCATTTGCACAATCCTGCATACAGCAGGAGATTTAGACCTTTTGAGGGTTCCCAGCTAAAGGGCTGCTCTGACATCTTTTATATTCCTCTTTGTCAATGTGGGAAAACTGGGCAGTGGAGGAAGAATATAAGGACTGAAAAATATACATATCCATCTGAATAACAGAGGGATGAGACCTGGGAACTTTTCAAATTATGAAATGAACATGTCTCCTAAACAAGCAATGATTGTCTTGATTTAGCTAGTAAAATACAGTTGTTTAATCTTGCTTGACTGTTTAATTAGTATCCAGTATAAAACAAAGGTGGGATTTTGCATGGCCTTTAGAAATGCCACTGCTTAGTATGTTCGTTTTTTCTGCTGTTAAAAATCAATACGCATAAAAACTGATGGTAATAACAGCCTTTTAAAAATGTGTAGTAGTCCACTTTGGCTAGCAAGATTATGGATGAAGTAAAAGTTATGCTTTCTTTACAGTTAGTCCTTTTGTTTATCTCCACTTCTCAGCTTCATGAGTACCCCACAGAAGACCCCTGTTTCAATCAAATATATAATGTTTGGGTTTGTTTGGGTTTTTTCATGTGCTTGCCATAACTACTGTTATATTCAAGACTGCATAGATGACTACAGTTCCATAAGTTACTCCAGCTAGACACTGTCACTTTTCATTTTATGTGTTTTCTTTTTGCCTTAGGAGGAAAGTGGGAAGAATGGAAAGTCCAAAAATATCTTCCTCTAAAAAAAGTAAATGTAGCTTGACAAACAAACATGTAAGAATTATTAGAAATTTGCCAGAGAAGAAAAATCTCATGACAAGCAGTCCTTAAACAGACAGTTGTTCAAAATCATACCTGGCAGCTATGGCATTTTGGATGCAGAAGGCTGCTAGACCAATTTTGCTTACACATAAATATCTTGCAGTCTCCACAGAGTTCTGCTAAGGTCTGGCTCTTTCGGTCCCCAGTGTTTGCTGAACAGTTTCCTCGGGCAACACAATTGCTTTTGTGATTTGCTTCACTTGCAGGAAGTGTCCCCCGAATCTTGATATTCCCATTTGTCTGTGATTGTTCAAGGACCTGAGAAAAAAGCCAGTAAGATTGTAGTTACCATCAGCCAGTGGGATGCCATGGGGCAGGGCAGAAGGAAGGATAGAGCACACAGATTTTGAAGTTAAAGGGCTAATCATATGGTAATTTCAGTGACTAAAAAATGATCAGTTCTGTCTTGAAATACTTGACAGAGGTGACCCTCAAGGATCACTGGACCTGGGGTACTGATGCCTTGTACCTGTTTTGGCTGAAATCTGAATGATAGCATTACATATCTGTTCTGTCTGGGTGTATATGACCACTCACTCTGCTCATCAATGAGAGCAGAAAATGAATGTACAATCTAGGCTGTTACTCATCTATAATTCAGGTCTCACTTCCAGGAATAATAGGAAGGTTTGCAATGGCTGTTATGCCATTACCCAATTATTCCCTAAAAATATGTAACATGTTACAGTTTGATTGTTTAAGAGTTCGTGTTTACAATCCTGGTCTCATTCATATCCTAATTGTTCATACATCAGTATAACATTGTTTTGTTTTGTTTTCCTTTTCTGCATGGGAAGTTTATACATGCTGGCATTTCTGCTGGATATAGTTTGTTCAAGGCACAAAAACCTTTAGGTCGTGTTTCAATAGGGCACTAGCTGTCCTGGGGCCAGAATTTCTGATTCAGATTACTGCATAGCTAAAAGATTGACATCAAGTGGAAACAGCAGCAGCAATATTTCAGCTGCCTTGATTTTTCTTTTCTTTCTGATTAAGATGATTTTTCTTAGCTTACAATTAAGCAGAGATTGCTTCAGATTTCTCTGGTTAAATTTGCAAAGCTTTGCATTTCAAGGGTGGTGTAAAAAGCCAGTGTTGAGTATAGTTGTGTTGTTCGCTCTTTTGCTTGCTGTGGGATATTTTGAAACAAAGTTTTGCTTCCTTAGTGTGGCCACAGGTTTGAGCAACCACTCCAGAGTCTGGCTGGGCTTTTCTCGTATATCCTTACTCCACATCATTTCCTTGCTTCTATTACTCAGGCTTCTCTGAGGCTATTCTTGTCTTGAAAATATCAAGTCGTTAAATATTCTGAAAACTTCTAAGATGTTTCTATCAGGGTATGAATATGGAAGTTTTATCCAGTATTGCTGAATCAAGTTATTACAAGTAAAAATGTAACCTTTGATTATTTTGTGAACTTAGCTTTCTAATATATGTCAGTGCTTGTCTTTTTTATTAAATACAGGTTGAAGAGAAGAAGGTTTCAGAAAAGACTCTTCATGCCCCTGTGTCACCTTCGTCTGTACCTGACCATATGAAGTGCAACATCCTCAAAGCTCAAGTGGAAGCTGCTTTTAGAGTAGGCGCCCAGGTAATCTGTGTTTAATACTTTGCTTTATTTTAGTTTTGGCATAGCTTTCACCAATTTTTCAAAATCACATTGTCGGTGAGGAAGCACCTTATTTTTAGTCAAGTATGCACATTGACATAGCTTTTTTCTAGCTGCTCTGCAGTTTCTTCAGGTAACACAAAATGACTGATGTGATGGAAGTAGGAAATTTGTCCTAACTGACATGATTAATACAGCCAAGAGAGGCTGAGAAAAAATGAAAGATGGCCTCAGGAAATCTCTATGTTTTGTCACTGTAGCTTTTACTTACTTCGTAGCTGAGAAAGAGTAACCTCTGGAGTTTTCTGTGGCTACCCACCACTCATGGGAACTGTGATTAAGAGTGTTCTAATGATAATATCTATCATCCAGGTTCAACCTTTATTTCAGGGATTAACTTTAGATGTCTGAGTGTGAAATATTAGCTAGTCCATTGTTTTCCTACCTGCTCATGTGCTTTTACTAAATTTAAACTTGTTTTCACTGCTTGTTTAGTGTTTACATTAGATACATTCTGTTTCAAAAACACTGTCTTTTAATGATGCAATGAAATTGAAAACTGATGCTAAATAGCATGACTGTAAAAAATTATTTTCCTAATCAGAAGTAAATCGAGTGAAACCTAAAATGTGTGATTATTTTCAAGTGCAATTTGTGGACAAAAAAATGATGCCTTTGGTACCAAAACAATGTTTTAGGAACAAAAATAGCAGAAAGATTTTTATAATTCTTACCTCAAGTTCCTGTGGTATCCTTGAGCACACTATTCTCTTTGAATACAAATTATGTTGGTATTTCCATTGCTTTGTTTCTTTTCACAATAACATACTAGGTCAACTTGCCCTGCAAAGGACTTTGTTAACAATCGGCTTTGTGTATTTGTTGTTCCCTGGCAGATCTTTCATTTGAGAGCTAGATTGCATCTGATCTAGCTAGACCTAAGGAAGTATGAAAATTTGGTTATTTTGATTGCCCTAGATTTCAATAGCAGAAACCATAAATCTGGCAACATGAGGGGGAAGGAGTTGTTTGGGGTTGTTTTTATTTTTCTTTTCGTTTTTGCTTAAAGCAGTTCTCTCACCTCTCTGAATTCTGTGTTATATCAACTGTGTTTTATGCAGCATATTTCTGCCCTGGGGTTTGCCCTCTGTTTTTTCCTGTGTGCCTTTTCTACAGGATGTCATGGTATACTTCTCATGTTTGTATTTTCTCCTGAATATATTTAATGGTCATTTTTGACTGGTTAGTTAAAGACTGTAAGCAGTGTGTGCTGCTGCATTCAGAATACAATATTATTAGGGCAAGATAGAAAATGTGCTTAATGTATGCATCTCTCAATTGACCTGCCCTACCTTAATTTTTCACTCTGAAGCTTTACAAGGGAAAATATCCTGGGTTGCTTTTTCTGCCATAACCTGCTACTGCTGTGTTGTAAATAACTTTCAGAGCAAACTGAACATTCGTCTTTCCCTTCTTGCCTATGTTGTTTTTCACAAGGCTTTAAAAGTCAGATTGAATTGAGTAGATGTCTGTAGATTTGCCTTAATGAGAAAAGTCTTATTATTTCCGGAGAAGTAGGGGAAAGAAGACAGTTACAGCATATCATATGTTGTACAAAAATAATGGCATACAGTTCAGTTTGAAATTCCTAAAGCTTTCAGTGCTAACAAAGTATGGCTTAAGATTTATAGCCAGTAAATTAGGATGTCACCTTAATCTTAGAAATCCTCATTCAACTTCCTGCTTAGCCACAAAATTGCCTGTGTAAGTAGAGATGAGTTCTTCTGCACTTGAGCTCCCCTTCTGTCAATTTTGAAAGATTACCCTTCTCAGATACATTGCAAAAATAAGCAGGCAGAGATCAGGCAATGATCAGCTGAAGTAAGAATCTGTGGCTGCACAAACACTGAGAAGGGTAGGAAAAATGTTTGTGGTGAAGGAATCAGTAGAAACACACCATCTATCATCTAGAAGGTGGAAGGAGGGAAGGTGGCTACAGGAGGACTGGATAAACTACCGTATCAGATACCGTCAAACCACCCAGTTATCTCCTCTACCCATCCCCAGCCCCCCAAACAACTAGCTGAATACTAGAGGCTAAGCCATTTTCCAGTGGTAGTTGAGTCATCATCTGGGAAAAGTGAGCTGGGATGGAACTACACTGCTGAAAGCCATAGCATTCTTTCGAGGGAGCAGATAAGGAATAGTTTTCTTCATGGAAGACAACCATTTAACTCCATGTATTCCCTCAGGGCTGTGGTCCTGCCCCTCTTTGACCCCCTCTGACATATCCTGCTGCTCAGTATATCTGGAGGACTAATGATGTTATCCTCTGCCCCATTGTATCTTTTGATGCCAGTTCCATATTAAATCCCTGAGAAGTCTTGCCTTCTGGCCTTGTTCATAACACTCCAATTTCTCATCTCTTGTTTTTGTACTGTCGTATTTCAACTTACTGGGCAGCCAGGGCAAGAAGCATATCTAGGTTCTGTAAGGTGCAGCCTATATTCCTTGAGTTGTAAAGCAAGGCAGCCTTGCTTTTCCTCTTGTGAAACATAGATATTCCCATATTTCATGATAGAACAAAAAAAAAAGAAAAAAAGAAAAAAAAAAGGCTTTGTTCCTCTACTGTGTAACATGAGGAAGAAAGAACCAGACTCTGTCTTAAGTACATGGTATTTGAAAGGAAATGTTCTTCTAAGGGCCCCAAAAATCGATGGTCTAACTCATCTTTTTTGAAACATGATGGGGCATCTTCATTACATGATCAGGCTTCAAAGCATGAGAAAAATATTGGTGCACCGTAGGATTGCATCCAAAATTAACAAAATGTTGCTTGAAGTATTTGTAACAGCTCTCTCTTTAAGCAGTAGGAATATTTTCGATACCATATGCTACTAACATCAGGATGTGACAAGTTTATGAAAGCACCTCCTGCATGTAGTAGAAGAAGAAGCTGTTCTTGTTAATTCAGAGAATGGAGTAAATGTTTGCAAATGGAAAATATAAGCTGGGGCAGGAATTTTCTGTAGTTTTCTTTTTTTTTGTGGCAGCTAGACACCAACACAAGAGAGAGCCTTAGAAATGACTGATTCCAGTGCTTATGATTTAAAAAATGAAACCGGGGGAAATGATACTAGACATTGGAAAATATATTCTGGAATATGATCTCTGTGCTGCTTCATTTCAGAATTGTGCTGAAGAGCTGTTTATCTCATTCCTAGGGGGCAATATGTATCCCATAGCTATAGCCCTGACTTAGACACCAAAAATTTGTAAGTTTACGATGCTGATCACTTAAACCTTCTTGTGATTTAGAGTTATAGAGCAACAGGAAGCTAACACAAGTGAGGGGTTTTTTTTTTAATTTGCTGAAGATGGGAATATTTATGTGCCCCTCAGCTAAATGTAGAATCAAACTGCAGTGTACATGGGGATGCTGGAAGCTGTATCTAGGAGCTCACTGCCATGGACACCACAGGAGAGAAACTTGAGGAACTCACACGCAGCTCTGGGAATCTGTGGTTTGCACAGGGCATGCCATACAGTCACCTGTAGGGCTAGAGCACACCGGTAATGTTTCACAACACACCTCTCAGACTGTGCTACAGAGAACTGCCACCTTTTATCTGACAGACTGCATGTCACAGTTCCCACATAATTAAGCTCCAGGGGAGCCCTAAACACTGTGAAGCAACTGACTTTTTTTTTTTT
>VZRZ01008138.1:267247-342893 GCA_013398175.1 Climacteris rufus | reverse complement strand
TTTTTTTTTTTTTGCATATATTCCAGCTCTTCATTTGGGAGAGAGTGGTATAAAGCAGCAGTAAGGAGCTGTCAGAATACAAAAGACCAGCTCTCCCTGGCATTTAAAACCCCTTTGCAGCTTGCATGAGTCAGTGCTGATATGCTGTGATTGAGCAGACATGACTTGTTAGTATCACAAAGAGTCCCTTTTGCCAAACAGTTCATGGCCTGAGTGATGAAGGGAAGATACTAGCAGGTTTCAGTTGCTATTTATATCCACTTTGGCTTTGGACAAATCCTAATTATCCTTAAAATTAAGCAGAAGCTCCTGAGCAAGTGTACAGCTATCTCAGCAGGGCTTTTTATTTTGGCAGGCAGTGTGTGCTGTGTTCTAGTAGTTTGTCATCCACAAGTGGTGTTTGTACTCTGCACCTGTTACCAAGGCTTCCTTAAATCCGTAGGTTGATGTGCATCTAGCAGGTTAGCACAGGGAAGGATCCTGTTTCTCATAATTTTCTACTGCAGCTGATTTTTGAATCACTCGCATCTTCCCCTTGTCTGCAGACAAGGGAATGCCAAGCCCATTCTGAAGGTACAGTTTTGCAGCTCAGTTTACAGAAGGCAGATAGGGGTGATGTTACTACTGAGCTATTCCTCACTGAACATTATGGGTTGTTTGCTGATAAAAAAGTGGTGGGAAAAGGTGGTTTGGAGATGCATTGTTCATTACAAAGAGCATTCAAGATTCCATTTGTTTCTCCTTTTTCAACACCAATGGAAACTCTTGGCTAGTGAGAGGTATCTTCTATCAGCCAGGTTTGGGTTCTCAAGCAATTGATTCCCCTGGCTTGATTCTCAGTAAACAAAGGGACATTTACACTGAACAAAGGGACGTTCAGTCCTCTAACTCCTTTCACACACTAACTTTCTTGACAGGCTTATACACATGTAAATTTTAAGGCCAGGTCGATAGCCATCTCTCTCTTTTTTCTCCTTGTCCTAGAAACAAGTTCAGGCCGAATATCATGTCATTTTGCCTTAAGTACTACAAATATGTGAATAAGTGCAGGCTACTTGCACTGTCTAGAGCTGCCTTGAGGAAAGGACTGGACTGTGTTACAGAAAATACCTCAGGTCATGCAGGATACTGGTGTCATCCTACAGCCTGTGCTGTCTACATAGATGCAGGCCATGGCTGCAAGTGTAAATGAGACTGGGAGCTATGCATTATTTATGGTAGAAAAGGTGCATAAGTGAGGTGATTCACAGTGTTAGTCTGTCGTAGCTATATTTTTGATGATTCTTTGTCTTTTTCAATGTTCTGTCTCCTTTAAGGAAATATTCAAGTGTAAAGACTTGTCAACTTCAAACTACAGATGCTTTTGCCATGTATTTCTAGAAAAAAAATCACTGCCTTTATGTAAGCTGGGTCTTTGAAGCTTTATTCACTTAAGGAGATCTGGATTCAAATCCTAATCAGGTCATGAATGAAAATAGTGTAGGTGAGGGGAAGACACTTGAGGATTTATAATCATATGCGATCTTCCTTATAATAGGACTTAAACAAATCCTTCTGGATCCCCAAAGGAATTTTAGCTTTCACTAGATGTTGACTTAAGTACCTTGAAAGGATCAGCTTTTCCAACATTTCGTCCTCCTTCCATCATGAATTAGGTGCTGTTTGCTTCCCTCTCCTCCTTTCCTGCCTCCCTCCATCCAGCCTTATTCGCTGCACCGAGCTACTGCACATTTTGACAATCTTTGCGCAGAGATCAGAACTGAAATTATGTGAGTATAACAGGTCGCAGCTGAGGTGTTCAGGCTGTGGGGGAAGCTTCCACAGCTCCTTATGTACACTGTGCCTTCCTTGCTAAAGCTGTTGCTGTTAGTCACCCACTTGGATGAGCAATAAACTCACTGTCAAGTTTCAGGCTAGGTAAAAAGAAGCAACTGCACTGGGACTCTCGACTTGAACAGCAGCAAGTGTTAGCATCAGTTATAATTGTTCATAACAATGGAATTTAAAAATGGCTCAGCTTCAAATTCTCTCTGCTCAGTTGCTATGTGGAAACAGGTTTGCTCAACTTTAAAAGTGAGGCTACAGGAATTTAATGGTGCCACAGGTATAAAAATACAAGGTTTTGATTGTGTATGATGAATCTATGATACATGGCAGCTCATTAGAAATGTGTCATCAGCAACGATACCTCAAAATCAGGGAAGGAACTGAGGAATTGATGTGGCAGACTTGCTGGAGGTACAGAAGGGGAGAGAGGATTTGCATAAACAGAATGTGGGAACTAAAGTGATCTTCAGTTTGTTCCCTGGGATAGTGGAGGCAAATATGGTAATGGTGTCACAAGACTCTGGGAGCGCATTGTGGGTATGTCAGCTCTGTCTCCTCTCTGGCATGTCTGTAAGTGCCAGTACATGATGAGACAAGTACTCTTAATTACGTTGATGTGTAAGAGCCCCGCCATAGCCCATGATGCCAGGCCTTGTTCAGAGGGAAAAAAACAGAGTAGTCTGTTCCCAAGAGACATAAACATCATGCTTTTCTGCCTGAAAAGATACATTTGACGTAGTAAATCACCAAGGTAGGTTTACCTTGGCAGAACATTCTTCCTGATGATATGTTTCTTAGCCTGTATTATCTAATGAAATCAGTCAACCTTTGGTGTGGCTGACAAAATATAAAAAATGTTGATAAAGAGCGGAAAAATCAAATATGATTCAGGCCACCTGAGCATCACTACAGATTGAGAAAGAGCCAAGACAGAGGAGTATTTCTGGGCCACTGCACTGAGAGTCATTGCTTCCTTGCCTTTGAAGATCTCCAAACATGTGAAAACTGTGTTGCTCTCCTTTCCTTGCCACAACTGAGAACTTTGTGAAATTGCTAAATATGAGCCATCCTATGTTTGATATGAGCCTTCTAGACCCTTGCCTTTCTCAGATGAGAACCTGACATTCCCCCTCAGCTGCAGTGATCTGATTCTTCATGCAGATATTTTGCTTTTCCTAGGTATTCCTATTTTGGATCAGTAGGGGTGAGACCCACAGCAACGCCCCTTGTGATGGAGGGGAGACACAGAGGGCACAAGCTTCCCATGGTGTTTGCTAGAGGCATGGAGATCACAGACTGCCTTGCACAGTGCCCCACTGGAGGCAAAATCACAGAAGGCTGCAGCAAATTCTGTCTTTACTGTGTTTTCCCACTTGGTGCATGCCTAGTGCAAGCAATTCCCATTTTGAGGTCCTGTTCCCCATCATCCTGGGGCTAACTCTTTCTTCAGAAGAAAATTAAGGAGTTGCTGTTCACTAGGGAAATCCAGCCACCAGGATTTATTAATTCATACATGGGATTACTCCCATGGGCCAGAAAGCATTCCCACCCCCTCTAGAAAGCTCAACAGAGTCTGGTATAGCATCCCTAGAGCATCCACCTCCTCTCTAAGGCTCCAAAGGACCTGGCTGCCAAGACAGCAGCAGGGATTACTGCTGCTCAGGAGTTGCCTGGAAAGCAGTCTTGGAACTCTCAGGCTACCTATAGATAAATGGCTTAGACAGCTGTGGGCAAAATTTGATACTACTTAGATATTTTTCTCCTTTTTTCATCATTTGGTGAAACTAGTATTTCTTAGCAATCATCTGTGAAGATTGCCTGTACAATGGCATTGCCACCCAGTCATGTTTCTTTGTCCCTGAAAAGTATAAAGTAATGCCTAAAATGATAAAGTAATTCTTTTTTTTTCAAAAAGCGTCCAGACAGTTAATGACACATGAAATCAGTACATTAATATTTTGTCTTTTGCTCTCGGCCTGATGCTGATTAAAAAAAAAAACAAACAAAAAAACAGAATGGCATTTTGTAGATGGATTATATAGATCAACCTTTAATTTTGTTTGCAGTCTGGCAGCCAGAAGAGTACCTTGTTTCTCTTTGGGTAATTATTAAATAAATCTGTTTCTGTATCAATCAGGCTTCCAGGTCTTCTATGCCCTGAAATCTCTCCCTCAGAGCAGCAGCTTCTGCAGGAGAGGACAACCTGCCTTAGTTAAGATCTGAGCAGTTCCATGCTTTGTTTCCTCCTCTGTTTTTCTTATACATCTCAGTGCTGGGCTTTCAGTGGGTGGCAGACTCTGCCCAACTCTCTATGTATGGTCCCCACCAGGCACCTCCTGCTACCCTTGGCCAAATTCCCTTGCTTCACTGATGGAGGCCATCCTGCAACAAAACCCAAAATCTTGGCCCTAGCTCGTGCACTTGTTTCCTAATGAAGGCAAACCATCTGGGAATTACATTGTGAGAGTTGTGTACAAGTATAACCCTTGTTTTACAGTCACATCTTTTCAATAAGGCTGAGGAAGTCCCTCTATGGTTAGGGAGTGAGATTTGCAGTGTGAAGAAGGAAAATAACAGGAACATGCTGCCACTTGATGACTTATTGACCTCCTTCTGAAATAGACAAACAAACCAAAAGCCAGCAGGCCCTCAGGTGAAGCAAGGGTGGTACAGTTTCCAACAGCTGAAGCCCTTTGCAGAAGTGTTTGCAAGTATGAGATTTTCCCGTGTCTGTTCATCCCTAGATGGGGAGGAGGGGCATAAGGTGAGAAGAATGAGCCCATCCTTATTAATCTGTAGCTGCCAATGCACACCCAGTGGTACCCTGAGGGCAGGCCTCATCACCTGAGGCTGTTCAGGCCTCCCCATTTCTTTACATGCTCCCTCTCTCCTTACAGTTTAGATGGGGATTGCTTGCTCACTGGCCTGCAATGCTTACTTGTGGGTACAGGAGAGTTTCCTGTTCTCTGAAGCATGACTAATAATGGAAGAAATTAGTACCAAGAGAAATTCTTCATTGATGGAGGATGCTGGTCATGCATATTTAGGAATATATGATTTCTCGAAATGCAGGCTTAGCTTTCCAATGCAGAGAACAAAAAAGAGAGCAGTAATGTAGAAACAGAGCTGAGAAGAAACCAAGAGTCTAATACAGTGAAGCTCTCTCAGCTGGCTAATGAGATCCATGACTTAAAACATTTAAGTAGGTGGCATTTTAATAATTTCATTACTGGCCACAACCCCTGCATTGCATTCTTGATCTCTGTATTCTCTTTTCTTTTTTTCTGTGTTCAAGTGCATCTTAAAATTCAGATCAATTAATCTAGTGAAAATTGGAAGAACGTAAAATTTATAGTTTTTAAAAGTATCCAGTTTGACACATAATAAGCAGCTAGCTTGACAGGCTTAACAAAAAAATGCTGTTAAGACATCACTGAGGAAGAGGAGACTTTGTATTAAGTTTCTGACAGCTGGATTCATGTTTACAGCCTGTAGAAACCAAACAGCTTTATAAAAAGCATTATAATTTCTGTAGAGCAAAGAAATATTGCTTCCACTGCTCATCTATGCCAAAAAAGAATGATTTTCAATGCTTTCTCTCAAGTCCTTAAAAAAACATTTCCTTTCAAGTAAGCAATAGGTTTTGAATAAACGTCATGCTATACAGAGCTATTAGAAGACCTGTAAAAAAAGTTTTCTAAAGCTGAGCTTAATTTCTTAAAGTTATGAATTTATTAAAATTTAGAAATTGCATTCCTCATCCTGAAGTTATTTATGATGTGACAGTAATTCATTTAAAACCTTAGGTGCAAAACATTTGGTGCCTTAGTTGCAATGGTGGTGATGCTGTGATTATGTCCCCCATTGGTCTGATTCCTTGATTTCTGGAGCATTTGTGTGGGACTGAGGAAACTTCTGCCTGAGGAACCCAAATGTGTAAGGGGACTATGTTGGAGTGGAACTTCTCCAGTACCTACTGCTGGTCCTGTTCTCCTGCAAGTAACCTAGCTGTAAACTAGCTTCCTCTGTGTAAGCTAGGCCCCTAGGAGAAGGACAAACCTGCTGATGAGGTTCAGAGGGTCCCCTCTCTGCTGATGGTGCATTTGATATTAATATACAAGATTCAGCAACTCTAATAGGAAGGAAGGGACTTCCTACTAAGGGACTTATCTCAAAATACTCTCTAAGCCATCGCCTCAGGCACTTGCCTGGGCTGGAGTAGGCCCAGAAAGAGTTCACATTCTGTCAGGCTCCCAGTGGTTCCAGTTTAATTGCCCATACAGTTAATTGTGGGTACATCCTGGAACAGTCTGTTCCCATCATGGAGGATGATCTGGTAAATAATGATCTAGGAAGAGGCAATGAGGGTTTTATTCTCTCTAGCACAAGGGGAAAACAAACCTAAAACTATCACAGCTTGGGCAATTTCCAAGCATTGAGTATCCCTGCTGGTAGTTTTGGTTTAGTTCATTGCTAAGGTATAGAAGAAACTCAGCTTTGATTTTGTTTCCTTTTCTTATGAGTATCCTCAAATGAAATAGATCAATTCGTATTGAATGGAAGGTCTTATGTAACATTTTAAATATTTTTACATGTCTGTAAAATCCTTTGATTTGGATTTGATGGATATGAAAAAATCTGTTTCATCCTTTTTAAAGAGGATTAGACTGACACATTTAATTTAATTTTATCTGGATCTACAACCTCAAATTACCGTGGTTCAGATACTGAACACTGAAAAAATCACTCTGTTGTGGAACCATTTCAGTTGCATTCTATTCATGTAGCAGAATGCAAATGTCACTTTCTGAGAAGTCCATGACTGAACTGGAGATACTCTAGTCTCTTCAGCCAGTATTTTCTGTAGAGGGATGCAGTGTTGTGCTCACACTGGCATTTGCATGTGGATTGTGGAACACTGCATCTCAGCTGAAAAGTGTATCAACACCTGCCCTAATTGGGCATTTCCTAGGTGATAAAGCAATTTCCATGTAAGTTATTTTGCAGTACTAGTATTTTCAATTCTACAGACAAATGGTATGTGAGAGACAGGACTCTGTAATTTAGCAGAGAGCAGTAGTGGGTGAGATTTACTGTGAAATGTGCATACAGTGTGAATATATGTAGGGGATCACATTTTTCAGTTAGGTTCTCAAGGACTGAATGAAAAGTTGGCATCATTATTTTGGTTAGGCTACATAAATATTTATTCTACTCAAATTGAAAGACAACTCAACTACAGTATGTTTGCCTGTGTAGATTTTGTATTATTCCTGTTCAAATGCTGTCTGGAGGAACCATAAATGTCAGTGTTCCTTTCTTTCTCCTCCAGTGCCAATCTCTTCCTTACACAGTTGCCCTTCACATTGTACTTTGTAGCTCATCACAGTGAATTTCACCTCTAGGAGATGAAAACCCCAAAACGTCATGCCTTTTAAATCCAGGCAGAGTAGGCATTTTGGGTACTGCAGTTTTCTGGGGTGCTTACAGGAATATTTTTAAATAAACAGTTGTATTATCTTAAGTGTATGGATGTTGTACTAAACTTTGGCTCCTTCTTTTAACAGGCTGTGAAAGAAGAGACCTCTTTTGTAAATCCCAGTAAGACCTCCAGTCTGCAGGACCCTAATGTAAGGTCTGTTGCTTCTTGTCTGTAGGGAAAGCATCAAATTAATGTATGATATAGTGAGGCATTTTCCAAACATTATCTCAAACTGTTGTTACAGTTCAATGTTATAAAATCTAAGTTGCTGTGTACAATTCACCAAGCAATGACCTGAGGAGTAGGTGACTGTCAGAATGGTGCTTATTTTATACACATACAACAGTTACAGTTTAAGAATTAATAAAAGCTCAACTTTAAAGATCAGACTGAGTGTATATATGTGAACAAATGAGAAAAACTCAAGGTAAGAAATCAGGTCCAGTGACAGTCGAAGAAAAGCTTATATAAAAATAACTCCATTTTCATCATTTTTATATCAGAAACATGCTAGGTGTCCAAACTGGAATATCCTTGTGTTTGCATTTTCCTATTTGTACAAGGTCTTTTGCAGAAGAAGAGGCATTTGCTATACAGAAAAGTGGCTCATTTGCAGAACAGTACTTTTGATTGTACTTTTTTTCTGTTGATAGTCAATAATAGTCTTTTTGGGGTGGCCATTTTGAAGAGGCATGTTAATTGTAAACATTATTTGAGTGGCACAGTATGTGTCTTCCAGTAGGTGATTAGAGAGGAGGATGCAGCATGGGCATTTGGAAATTGCCTTGCTCTGTAGCTATGGTAGTGCCATCACTTTGGACATCTTAAGTGTTGAAATCTGAGGGGAGAGTTTGATGGAAAAATATTACAGATTTAAAGCATGGCAATCACACTGCCTGTAAATTAGCTAGTTATGCTGGTGTATCTGCTTTTTTATCTATGTTTATGTATATGTAATATGTATAATGAATTATATTTGAAAAGTTAAATCATTCTGAACTAAAAAAGAAACACTTTTAGTTGTGAAAATTTGTCAACCTTTTTTTTCTAAATGCCTATCTTTCCTAAAAAATGATAAATCAGCTCTAGTCTTCAAAAACATCTTTATTCAGAAGTTCCTTTTTGGTCAGATTGGACTAGCAGAATTGCTATGTTTTCTTAGTGAAGGCAGCTACCTAAAGAATGGTGGGGATGGTTTGTGGTGCTGAGGCAGGAGGAGACACCAGAGGCGATGTTATTGCCTCCCATGGTGGTGCCTGGCTTGCTTGCATTGTAGTTGTGATTACCAGCTCCCCATATCTCTCATTTCAGAACACCCTGCAGATCTGTAACTTCTCACCTGATAGGACATGATTTTCTCATTTGTTTGTCCAAGAGACTGCAAAGTCTGTTTGATGTTTAGGATCACCCACTTTTCTTCTGTGCCGTTGCTCTTCCTAGACCTTCACAAAACTTTCTTAAGAAAATTCTTTTCTTTCTGAAGAAAATTCATCATATATGTAGCAGAGTGACCTATTTCTTTGTTTAATAGAAATGTGTTTCATCTATTGTCTCTGCCACAACTGAGAGGATTGCTGTCACTTCCAGAAGCAGTTCAGAAGGACTTGGTTTGTGTATCCCTATTATGACTGGGCACGTGGCTATAGACTTGTTTTCCTTAATCACTTCTGCCAAACTTATGCATAACACATGTAGAACAGCCTTTTTCCTCCACATTTTGGAATAGGTTTTCTCCTGCTGCATCATGCTGAACTGTAAATTAGATGTGTGCTTTGTCAGGTAAAGTACTATTCAGCATGAGGTAAGGATGGCAACCTGGCTGCAAAGCAAATTTCACTGTTTTCTTTTGCACACATCCAAGTGTATAAAATTTTAAAAATCACTTCGGAGTTCTTGGTGTGCAGCAGTTTGGTGTATATTTGTCTAATTTTTATTTTTATCTGCGTTATGTCAAGCATCATTTCCTCTACAGTCAGCTGTGCCAAATGAAATGGGATTATTTTATTGCTCTGTCCAGGAAGTGCACATATACAAGTAATCAATGCTCAGGGACAGACAAATTTTAAGTGATAGGCCAATTTTAACAGCCTGCATTCAAAACAGAGAGAAAAATGCAAAACAAGTGAAAAGTCTAACCAATACTCTTTCTCCTTTAAGCAACTACACTTTCTGCAGGGATATATGCTACCTTTGCAGCCAGTCAGCATGTGACCTATTTGCCAATAGCATCCTCTATAACCTCTATTTTGTGGCATTTGATGGGCATAAATGAGCCTTTGGTCTGCTAGGAATTGCATCTGAGTAGAGCCAAGGGTTAGTTGATACTGGGAGACAAACTACCTGGGAGTTTTTCTCTTCTCTTTAGTGAAGACAAGGAAAAGCATTCTTTGTAAAAAACCCTTCCACGTGGAGTATAATTTTCATTCCTGCAAGTGCCCGTGCAGACATTTATGTAAAAAACACCTCTGCGAATCTTTAAGGACTGCCTGTTTGCTGAAATATCTTGCCAGTTGAAACTGGTATCTGTGACAGCTTTGTAACAATATTCCACTCTTTTAATGCAATGGATTTATAGCAGGGACAATGACTTTGTGAATTTTTCATACTGATGACTGTACAAAACACTACAAAGTACTCTGTTTTTTCCAAACCCAAGACAGCAAAATTGGTTTGGGTCAGCAAGTAAGCAAACATGCAGTTTTGAGCACTAGATGAAGCATTAATTGTTCATACAAATAGGGAACTAGAGAACAGGGGAGGAGGATAGTAGTGCTTGTTTGATTAAAAAGCTGTGCTCTCTTTGCTACCATTTTGTCTGCTCGTCCACCGCCATGCTGACTATTACACTTCTAATGAATTAACTGCTTGGATATGGTCTGTAATCTCCCTGAGCAATTATTTTAGCATCTGCCACGACAGACTCAATTTGGCTAACAATTGCAGTAGCTCTTTGTAGAATTAGTTCTGGTTCAACCGATAATTACTCATACGTATGTATGGTATAGCCATTTTTGCTACAAGGCTGTCTCCAGTCATTTTCTTGGGCATGGCCTTGGGATAACGTTGTGCTTATGTAAGGTTGTCATGTATCAGGCAGTTTATCCACCTGCTTTCTGTGCCTTCTGGCAAACTCCTAATGCTTCTTTATCTAAATAATTCAAAACATGTGGGGGAAATCACAGCTGAAGCTGAAATAGCACTAATTTGTCAGCTTTCAGAAGGGAAAACCTCGTGAAATTTGCTCTGTCATTTGCTACACAGGTTGGAAGTGCAAGGTTGTCTCCTGGTCTTCCTGTTAATAGCTAACCTGTACATATCAGATTAAACTGCAGACTACAGTACTCTCTCAGTCCCTGCTTTTGGAGAGCAGTTGCTACATGTTTCTGTAGGTTTCCTTCCTCTGGACAGGATTTTTTTTTTTTTTCTCCCAGACTGTTTCAAGTGCTGGTTCCAACATTAAATGAGGAAAAAGCTGGTGACTCAGTAACCCAGTACGTGCTGCAGTGTTCTAGCTTACATCCTCTTTAATCCTCAATGAAGACTGAGAGAGTGCACTATGAATTGGAACATACTCATCCATTCCCCTTGCTGACCCTGCTGTTTTGCTGATAACCTGTAACAGAGCAGCAGATCTGGACAGTGGCTACAGGGGAGTTGTATGGTTACCTCAGCTGTATCCATCCGAGCTGCACATGACAGAGCTCTCAGCTGAACAGAGTCAGATGAGAGCAGCTAACAGGAGGGGACTTTCTGTAGTGGGTTAAATAGGAGAGCCACGAGTTACCTTGATAAGACACAGGAATCCTACTAAGAAGAGTCAAATGTTTTTTTATTACAGCTCTGTGGCAACACACGTTTTCTTCAACACCAAAGTAATATGTATAGAGAAGTACAGCCCAACTCTGCAGCTGGGCTGTATGCATTTTGGACAAGGCAGAAAAGAATATTGCTTTATGGAAAAAGAAATACTTGGAAAAATGGAGTATTTATGTATTTGCATTATTTTGCTTCTTATACTGTGCTGAATCGGGAAGAGATAAAGTTAGTTTGCAGTTACCACTGTTCATAGTGAGGCATGATTTGTTAAGGCATGTAGTAAAAATGTGTTTGTGTGAACACTGGTCTAGTTTGGAATTTGTAATGCTGGTCATTTTGCAATGATTTTTAATGGTACTTGTTTGGGGATGTAGAGCCCAAGTGTGCAAGGGAAGCAGTGATCGTGTTAGTCCTTTTAAAGACCAACAAGAGGAATTAATCTTGCACTAGAGTTAGAAAAGCCTTTCTAACAGAACAGTTTTTTCTTTAGTATTGTAAGAGAAGAACCTGGTGGCAAATGAGCCAGAAGGGATTATGAGGAAGCAGCAGAGGTATTTTCCTATCTGTTAGAGAATTCAGCATACCCAGGTGTCTGTCACTGTGTCCAGATGGAATTGTTGAGGGAAAAGTGTTCAGGGAGAATCTGCTGATTAGATATCTAATTTAATTCGGGTTTGAGATTACTGAATGTTCTTAAGCATAGCTTTTGTAAGGCTCTCATCCCCTGCCTCCACCAACTAGAATTTTTTCTATTTGATTCTTTTAGCCTTGAGAGATCAGGGTTCCAGCTGTCTGCCAGAAACATTTGTGTAATGAAGGAAGTATAAAGCATTGAGCAAAATATAAAAATGAAAACTGTAGTCAGACAGCTTCCTATCACCTCTGGTCACACTTTTCTTTTGATCAAGGGCCTGGCCCACCTATTGATTTGGGATGTGGAGGTTGCTCTCCTGCAGCATATCAAGCATATGTGAGTCACATAGTCACCTTTTCACCTTCTTATAAACATTGCCCATTTCTCAGTACAGGGATGGATGTTAGAAAGAAAAACTCTTGAACTTTCTTTCCAGAAATTTACCATCTAATTGCCAGCCTGCTTAATTTATTAAATGTGAGGAATATATGGCTAAACACAGAACCCCATCAAGAGAATTTGTTTCCTTATTCACATCTTTGCCAGACAGAAGCACCATCTGTACAACTTCCCCAGTGCCTATACATGAACTTCTCCTGAGAACTCTTTGAAGCATGTTTCCTTTCTGGCTATGACCACCTGAATAATGCTATAGTGTGAGTACATGGGTGCATGTGCATGCAGGTTCACACACACAGAGTAGGACTGTATTTAAGAAAAAGTCTACAGTTTTCTTATTTTGTTCTCTTCTTCAAACATGTCTGAATGTAGAGTCCAGGGATAACTCTGCTGCACTGGCTTCAGGATTTCCAGAGTTAAGAATTACACCAAAATAGTTCAAGCGTTAGGAATTGCTACTACTTTGGACTAGGCAAAATATTGGCTGTCCTTGGCCTCTTTGCCAAGCTAAGCTTTTATCTTGGGACAAATCCAAGTGGAAATGTTGGTAAAAATGCCCAAAGTTAAACAAGTTGGGTAAGCAACAGAAGCTGAATTTGAAGACAGGAATTATCTGGCAATAGGATTTGCTGATAAGGTACTTTTATCTTCATGTTCACTTGGAGCTAAGGAAAGCTTAGATATGATATGTTTGGTACATGTAAACACTAACACCTTCTTCATCTGCTACCTGTTAGTTGTCATTTTATGAGTAGCCATTTACTGTTTCACGCACAAAACTATCCAGGTATTAAAATAGATACACTCTTTTGACACTATGTTTTGGAAAATTGAAATAGTAATTGACATTTCTGAGAAATTTTATTTATTTATCATAGAATTATAGTGCTGTTCATTGGAAGGGACATCTTGGGGTCATTTAGTCCAGCCTCCTTCTGAAAGCAGGACTGTCAGCAACACTAGATCAGGTCAGCCAGGGCTTTGTTGAGCTGAATTTTGAAAACCTCCAAATGGAGGATGGAGATTATACAGCCTGTTACTCAAAACAGTGATCAAAAGTGTAAACACGAGTTCAGTTGTCAGTCAGGAGCCCTCTTCAGCTGAAGCCCTCAGGTTGGCTGGTCAGTTATTACTGTTCTTGTTGCTGTTGCCACTTGCTGTCATGCACCGTGTGGTACATTTATGCACTGCAATATTTATTTCCCTTAAAATATGCTTTTGGATTACTGACAGCTTTGGCAGGCTTTATATCCCACATGGTTCAGGATTTGTCTGTAGATTTTCTGTTTAGACCAACTGCTGCATCACCCTTTGTTGATCCTTGTTATCCAAATTATCTCATCTTTCATAGGATTGCAAATAGCAATATTCTTCTTATGTGGGAGTAGGTATAAGCACCAGCTGGTGCTTTGTGCATTCATTTATTCTAATTTTCTTTGTAAATCTTCCCATCTAAAACCAAATTACGCCATTACATTAAGACTAATTACATTAGGAGCTGCTCAACACGTAACATAAAATTAAATGTTATCTCATAGAGCTTGATGATGCTACACACCAGAAAAGAAGGGTGGAAAACATTAAATTATATCAAGTTTTACAGGGTGCAGATGAATCAGAAGTAATCTCAGGCACTCTTCTGAATGCCCAATGCAGAGTAAGGTTTGCTCACACAGATTGTCAGAATGTGATCAACCTGCTGTGGCTTGTGCCTCTGAGGTTTCAATTGCCTTTCAATTTATGTGAAGAAGTCTGACACCTTTTCTGACCAAAGCGATACTTTGGAAATATAACTTCTGGGTATCATCAAGGCAGGAGTGTCTCTCAAAGTAATGTCTGCACTGTTATGCTTTTTCCTCTCTGTTCTCACCTTCACAAGCTATATTAACATTTAAATTTTCATCTTTTGTTATCTGAGCTAATGTCCTGCTGACATACCTGGTGCAGTGTGAATCTGAACCACTTTTTTTCAGAGAACTCTGGCTCTCTGCAGGTGCTCTCAAAATATAACTGTATAAGGAAGGTGTAAAGTGTAGTGATGTTTGCCTAATCTGTACAAAATTTGGATTTGAAACTAGCACCTCATTGTCTGTTTTTATACATACACTTCAAGTGAATGTCAGGGTAGCTTTCATGCTACCTGCAATGTCACCTGGATGATTATGGATAGCTTCTTTCCTCAAGTCAAAGGCTTCAATTCCCTAGAGAACTAGATATATTCAAAACAACTTTCAGACGGTTCAGAATTGAAGCTGATCAAAAATTATGTACTTAGTCTTACCTGAAATGAACTTCAGTGACTTCAAGCAGGCTATGTTTTCTTTGACTCAAAATGGAGTTAAGTCTGTGAGGTAGAGTCTGAAACATTGCATTTAAATATCTCCTTCTAAATGTGTAGTGAAATATTCTAGGTAAATTAAAAACATTATCTGTGTTGGCTTCTTCCTAACAAATCTGAATTGCTTTTAATAAGCTTGTTTTTAATTCAAACTTCACCCTAAAAAAAAAAAAAAATCTCCAACTGAAAAATTGTAACCAATGTTTCCAAAACTAAAGCAAATATTTAAGTACACATCACCCTGACCTCAATCCATTGACAGGTTAATGGATATATTGTTCTAGCTTTTTGCAGGAATCTCACTCGGTAATTTCTGCATCAAAGTCATAACTTCAAGATGAACTCTTGAATAGCCTTTGTATGCCAGTCTGCATTAAAGATTGCAGATAGGACACCTAGCTATGTTCTTTGACTTCATTCCGCATATTAAAGACCTCTTTGACCTGTTGCCTGAAGCCAAATGCTGATGAATTGTTTGTAATTGTATTCTTAACCTCCACTACAGAGAAAGGAGCAGTGCTCAGACCTTTCAAATGAGGTTAAGCTCATGAAAAACCCCACTCAAGGTACATTTCTTTGGCTCTGTCCTGTATCCTTTAAACTGTGCCCAGGCTCTTTGGCAACCAGAGCATTCATAATAGCTGTCCTGGTTGCTGTGAGGAGGGGTAGGATTTGTAGCTCGGTTTGACCTTAGATATCAAGTACTGACCTCCAACATTACCCCAAGCTGTGGGAGAAGAGCAGTTTCTGTAACATCATTATCTATCTGTTGGACCACAGGAGCGTTGTATTTTTGTCTAGACTGCACATACATTTTCATTATAAGGGCAAGGGAGCAGGGGGCATTTTTTCCCTTTACAAGAAACAGAACTCAATTGGTGAGTAAGGAAAGCACACGAGCTATAGCAAGGAACTTTGTTACACATCTGCAATCTATAGGGAGGGGGGTAAGGGAGATTTAAAAAAAAGAAAAAATCTATTCCGAATATTTGATACTGGTGATAGCTTTATGATGTCCAAGTAATGTTTTGAAGAGCTAACCTGTCTGCTGAGAAAAGTTACCTTATCACAGTGAAAAAGAACATATTGTTTCTTAACTTCAGATGACCTTTGGAAAAGAAATGTGTGAAACCCTTAGAACACAGGAAAGATCTGAGTGTTTGTGTGTGTTTGCTTAGCTTGTTAGGCTGTGTCTTCAATATACATGAGAATGTATCTATCAAATATTTTTCCTCTTCTTTCCTTTCTTCCTTGCTTATCCTTCCCAAGTTTTCACTACCATATTCCCACTCAAAGGGAGTTCTGAAGCCCAAATCAGCCTGTGGGGCTTTTTAAAAATAATTTTTATGAGTCAGCACCTGAAAGCAGGTCAATTTTCATGCAGATGGCCGTATCCTTGTAAATCATGGGGCTTTTAGCCTCTAACTCTTGGCATCAGTCTGGGAAGACAGAGGGAGAGAGATTGTTACAGATGACAAAATAGGCACAAGCAGAAGCAAAGAGGATAAAACCTGTTAAAGACAAATGCAGAAAGTGTGTTCCCCCAGCAGACTTCAGTGTTTTTTCAATTCTGAACTGGGTTCTCGAAGGAGAGAGAAGTTATTTGATGCCATTCAGTTTATTAGTTGGACAATCATTTGCTCCCACGTGGCCCACTTGCCACATTTCAAACAAGTGCAGAGGTCTGCCCAGAGCCACCCAAGCAGGGAACAAGGAAGATGAGTCCATGTGTGGAAGCTGTGGAACACAAAGGAGCGGTGCAGGAGCAGCAGAACCCCAGCCCTGCAAATTGAGCTAAGGCAGTGTGGGACACCCTGGGTCCCTCAGCATGAGCACATGCATTGTGTCCCCAAGGAAGAGTCAAGCTAAATCAGTGGACATCTGTGGTCACTTGAAACGTTCCAAAGTGTATTTCTTTTTCTGAGGAGCTTTGTTTTCAGTCTTCATGGCTGCTACTCTGAGAACAAAAGAAATTCCTTGTTTTTGGGGGGGGATCTCTCTCTGGGTCATGTTTGTGTTGCTGTGCAGGCTTGTGAAACAGGCTGAAGCTAGCTCAGGAGGGTGTGCTGGCTGCTGCTCAGGAGTGTGCTGGGGCCCTCAGTGCACAGGCAGTTTCTGATGACCTGCTACTGCATGTTGACATTCGTGGTTGTTATTGTCATTCTCACCAGGAAGTGACAGATTTTTATGTAAGGTGCCAGGTCATTAAGTAACTCTGTCTTGGTTCAGTACCTTCATTTGTATGCAGTAGTGGTTGGGTACTGTTACAGGAAAAAGGCTTCTTATGAATTAATGACATTGAAAAAGAGCCTTCTAAAGGAACTATAATACACTGTACATTTTCTTTTTCTTTTTAATTCTGAGTCCCACTGATCCTTTAACACTTTGGATTTTCCTCAAGCTATATAGTTTGTACAAGACTACAGTAGTTTAAATAGCTGTGTAGTTTATATAGGACTATAAAATTGAAATGGTGATATCTGCACATAATCACTCTATTTAAATAATTGAAATAATTACAGGGCTTGTCTTCAAAAATTGTATCTTTCCACAGAAGAATTCTGGCTGTAGAAGTCAAAAGATAATAACAGAAGTTTTTCTACTTCTTTTTCTGGAATATCAATGAGATTTTTTTTACAGTTTCTGTGATATTAAAAGCCTTCCATTTTTAAAGCACAGATCAGGCTCTGGGTTGATCAAGCTGAGCACTTCTTGCATCCTATTGCTGATGAGACAGTAGCAACAGTTTTGGGCAAGTTCAGACTGAGGAAGACTGGAGATGAAACAGGTGCTGGCATGGAATTTTTAGTCTGGTGTGGAAAGAGGTAACCTAGCAAGGTTTTAATGAGGGCAAAAATTCAGCTCTGCAGTTGGTAGGACTAGTCTAACATTTCATCTCGTGCTAATGGCCTCTGTGGGTAGAGGCATTGCCACTGCTCCTTTTCATTCAGGGGTAACTTCAATTCACACCCTACCTAACCCACAGCCTCTCAAAATGTGCAAGTAAACGGTGCTTGTGGCTCCCCCAGAGGCCTGATAAATATCAGGGGAAAGGTAGTCACTGCATCCAGCCTCTAACAAGAATTTTAGCAAAATTTTATAATAGGGGAAAAGAATACTTTGCTTTTAAAATTTTATTGGCTTTGCAACATAAGTGAGTGGAATATTTCACTGGCATGATACAAAACATAAGTAAAGTTTATCTAAGCAATTACAATGACTGAAAAAGGAGTAGATGTGTCTAATGTTTGCGTGACTTTTTTTTCCCCACTTGACAATCTGTAGTATTCAAAGGAAAATAATAAGTTTTTCATCTTTTTATTGGATTAGAGAGTAGGTGCTGTTTGTATCTCAAACATTTTATGTTCAGTTGAGTGAAATTTTTCTTGTTAAACTTTTTTTGTCATTAATTCAGATTTAGAACTTTAAAACTTCATATACACATATGAGTTTCATAACTTGCTTTGAAATCCTTATAAACTGCTTTAGTTACAAAATTACACTACATCTTTTCAAACAAAAATTTTGTTTTGGCAATTGAAATAGCTGCTTCAAAATCTCACCTCCTCCCCTTTTTTTTCCTTTAAATTACAATCCATGATAATCCAAAGGAGATCTATAGGCTTTGTTAAATGAAACATATTAAAGGAGCTGAAATTATCACTTCAAATCTTCCTTTGTGTGAAAGTATCTGACTTAATTTCATCACAGATATTGTCTTGGGAAATTTGTAGTAGCCATGCAGTGGAAATAGATTTGTGACCATCTTTCCTGTTCTACACCACTGTTTCCTGAACTCCTTCATAGCATTAGTCCATTGCTTGCTATCATTTTGAGGAAACGTTATTCAACTTGTGTAGTTTATATCACTATTTTTGTTTCTGCTTTCACTGAGTTGAAGAAAAGGTTTAAGACTTGTAAGGTACCCTCTTACAAAATTATTGGAAAACTGTGAGTACCCCTCAGCGAGCAAGAATGCTAATATGTTTCAGAAGATTTGAACTGAAAATAATGACATTGCATACATTCTTACCACTTCAGAATTTGACCATCAGTTCTTTAATGTGTCTTAACATATTTATCCTGCTTATGTCAGACTTCAATTAGAAATCACTTTGGGTAAATCGAACTAGTAATTTTTTTTCAGTTGTCAAAAGCTTCCTTTGGTTGAGCAAAAGTTTTCTAAGAAAAATAGAACTAGAGTTGTCATCCAGTCTGAAACCTGACTTGGTGGAAATGAACCTGAAATTGGAATTTGGGGAAAGGGAAAGGTATGAATCTTGTTGCTATCGGTACTAACTTATTGAAATTAATGGGAACAAATAGCAGGAACAAAATTGACAAAAGCTGTTTTATGAGAAGTGGACCTAGTAGCTGGATTTATAATTTATTTATGCCCTTTGTGCTCTCATACTTTCCACTGTTCCATCTTGTGTTCTGTGACCTCTCCAAAGACTAAAAATGCTTAGGAAAACTGAATCTATAACCTGAAGGCTGTGCCATGTCAGTAGGTTCTTTTGTAGTTGGACAGCAGGTTCAGAAGTTATCAGAGAGAGTTAATGAAGCTTAAAACACACAGGGGCATCTGTAATTGTGAAGATTAAATATTATTATCTTATTATAACTTTAGAAGGCTAATACAATAATTTCAAGTAGACTTGAAAAATTTCTGCCAGTTGTGGAATGTACCTCAGTGCATGAGCAGTCCCGCCAGCAGTCAGTAAGACTGCTCAAGTTGCTAACTTAGAATCTGACTTCAGATTAGATGGCAGAATACCATTTCACAAATTGTTAAGCAAGACTTTCAAATTACTCTTTTAATGTTTGGCGTATTTATTATTTTTATAGTACACATAGAGTGTATTTAATCATAACCTGTTGCTTTAAATAAAAGCAGTATTTAAGGTGTTTATTGTGTCTTCATGTCCCTCAAGCTCATGGTTGAAATGGTTTCCTACCAAGGTCATAAGGATCTTGTATTTAGTATTTATGATATTTGTACTGAAGCCTTAGTTAATTCTACTGATAAATGGTTAAAGAGAAGATTCTTTCATGTAGACCTCTTCATTGCCATTTCTGTCCTTTTCTGGAGCTCTGCAGATCTGTTTCACATTCATGAGCATCTGAAACATGTTGGAGTTTTGCTTTTTTCCTAGCAAATAGGAAAACATTTGATTTTTTTTTTTATCAAATCCATTAGTTCCTTTTCCTTGAGCTGCTTATTTGAATGTAGAAGGATAATGTTTAATTTCAGGTAAAAAAGACTTCAAGCAGAATGGGTTTCACAATTCCTAAAATAGATTTTGTTAAACATATGTTTTGTAAAAATATTTCTGACATGACTGAACTGCTGGTCTGTTATTAAAATACGGTGTTTTGGAAACAGTGACATTTCCACATGGTCTTTTACGTAGGCTCTGTATTTGTAATCAGTGCTTCTATAAATTGTATGCCCAGTACAGGAGAGTGAGTTTGCACATCCTTTTCTGTTCATGCACACTGGCCTGTGAAGTATAAATGGAACAAAAGGATGAATTTCAATGGGCACTTGCCACTTTGCAAGATAAATAAGTGTTGATGAGTTAGAACTTTGTTGATATGCCTGAAGTAGTTTAAATAAAGACTGTATGACATATGTTTCTCTTGCTATTTTTAGAAGTCCAGCTCCAGTGAGACCTGAAACTACACCATCAACTGTCCCTACAGAAAAGCAGGAGGTTAAAGCTCCTCGTGTGAGGAAGTTAACGAGGCAGTACAGTTTGTGAGTAACATACAGCACTATCTTTATGGTTTTGCCTACTACAGCTGAAAATGAAAGGGGATGCTAATTATTGCTCTAGATATGCCTTCTGAAAGGCATGAGTGCAATTACATGATAATGATCATATACTGATACCATTCCTTTCATCACTGAGAATCTTCAGGCTTTTAATACAAAATGAATTTGCCTTCCCTGTGCAGTTACTAACCCTTTGAATTGCAGGCCATCCACCTTTTCCTGAGCTTATGGGTTAGGAATTAAAAGCCCCTTTACCACATGAAATGTCAAAGACCTGGTGTGAGTTGGAGCAAGCTGCTCTGTCGGCTTCATTACAACCCCATTTGCAAAATGAGGAAAACAGTCTTTAGTTGTTGGGGCATCAAGCTGTGCTGTGAGCCATTCCGTCTCAGAAAGTGCACCCTCCCTCTCTGTGATTTGTCACATGAAGAAAATGCTGAACTGGCTACAGCCACAGCCAGCAAAGCTAATTCTCTTAGTCCTGGCGAGAGTGATCTGTGCCTACAGGGCTTTGGCATCCCATTTAGATGTATTTCATTCAACTTGAGAGTCTCTAGAGATGTGAGATACTGAGCAGAAGTGAAAGTCAGTGTTGATTTGTCCTCCCATGACAAGACAGACAAGGCCACCAGAAACTAGGGAGAAAAGGCATAATGTCAGCATAAACTTATTAGTACATGAACAGCAATGCCATAATGAAAAAAAAATAGATATGCTTTCTACATGGAATGGCAACTGTTAATCCCTCCAGCAATTTAACATTCTAATGTCAGTACATATATATCAACATCAGCAAAATTTTCTGTCTCTTCAAAAGAATTCTAATAAGTATCAACATGTGGTTATTTTCTGTCTCATTATTAAGAACATTGTCTTTTTAACAATCTGCATCACCAAAATTGAAAAATTATTTAGGAGAAGAAACAGAAGAATGAGTCAAATTGAAGCTTGTAAGAAAACAAGCTATTAGCCAAATTAGTATTTGTCCAAGAGGCCAAGACTGACATGTGGGAACACATAATCACTTTTGATTGATGAGGTTTTGAGCAACCAGTTTTGAACGTCTTGCTCACATGTGGCTTTTCAGTTCTCCAGTAGAAGGCGTGGGGAACAGCACATAAACACGTCTAACCACAGGTGTCATCTATGCTGTGGCCATGTGTAGGGCCAAAACCTCCCTAGTTAAAAATTCAGGCTGAGATTTTTTTTTGTTTTGTTTTTGTAGACCCAAATTCTATTCAATTTAAATTATTTTGTGTCTGGACTGTAAATATGGGAAATGCAAAGAAGTAGCAAAGGATTATTGTGAAAGTAATACAGTGAAGGCCAATTCTCAGTCTTACAGCTACTGTGCTAATAGTTTGATGACTGATAAATAGACCCTAAATCTAATTTTTCCACTTTCTTGTATATACCAGAGCAGCTTTACCCAGTAAGGATGGGGAGGGTGCCAGTGTATTCCTGCTGAGAGTGGGGAAAAAGGACTGAGAAAATGTCAGCTACATGTTTCTGAAAGAGAGATTAACTAGGTCAACAGCCCAGCTCTGGGCTTTTTTATATTAATGAAATGTCTATTCAACAGGTCCAAAAGATTTCCCATTTTCTTTCAGCATAAAACCTGTGTACTTTTCATGCTCTGGTGCTAAATTCTATCCCTACTGAGGAGAAATAAAAAATGAAGTTTGGAAAAGATAACACTAATCACCGAAACTTTATATCATACTTAAAAAACATTGCTAACAACCCACCATAAGGTTGTGTAACCCGTATGTCATCTGGTTTTGAAGTTTTTTTGTGTTGCCCAGGCATGCTGCCTTCAAGTGGCACTGAATCAAGTACAGTTCTGTTCTGGAAGTACCTGTCAAGCTGGCATGGCAGGCTTCTGTGCACTGTGACTACCTAATTGGTAGTTAAAATTGGTGCTGTTTTATGAGCAGAAGTAATTTTTCTCATTACTTTTTGCTGTGCATTAAGCTGTCAAGCTGTAGTCTTTCCTTCTCATAAATCAGTCCCAGTAATAAGGCTTTCGAAGGCCAAATTATGATTCTGTTTACCTCCATGCAACTGCAATAACAATTGGAAACATCCTGACTCAGGGCTGACTGATCCCAGTGATTTCCAGTCAGTGAGCTTCTGCAAAAGTAAATGAGGGTATAACATTCTTTACTGGCTTTTGTTTAGTAATGACGGTAGGTGAGATGGAAAGAGTTCATCTTGATGGCGTAGAGCTCAGGGGAAGCACACAACCTCTTCTTAAATAAAATGTTTTCTCTGTAAATGGAATAAATGGGACAGGAAAAAGATATCCTTACAAGAACATTTCTAAAGAGATCCTTTCTGGAGTCAATCAAAGTCCTTTAAAAACCATTTGAAAACAGTAACTCAGAGTAGCTGCATAATGGGTGTCAAATTTGCTGTTGTCTGAAGTCAATGAAGCAGTCAGACCCATGGATGGGTCTCACCAGATCTGTTCTCGTCAATGCTGCCAGCCTCCATAGAAAAGAATAAAATTAAAATGGATAATACCTGGTCAGTTCAATTATGCATATATACATAATCCATGGAAATGCTACTTGCACACAATAACCATAAGATTTCCATTTGCAGATGAGAGGTATCTAGCAAATCCATTCTTGAGGAATCTTTAAAGGTTAAAAAAAATCTGATTTCTTTGAAAAGGTAGCTGCATTGCAGAAGGAAGAGTAAATGGAGCTTCCCTTCAAAGCATTACAGCACACATACAGATTACCAATACCTCCTCCAACACAAGTACAAAGTCCAGTGACATTTTCTAATGAGAAGATCTGTCTGCTTTTATCAACTGCAGTGACGAAGATGATCTTCCTCCAGCACTAGCGGCAGCAGCAGCAGCATCAACACCTGTGTCTTCAGCATCTCCCGGGTCACAGAAAACGTGCACGCCACAGACGTCGGAAGGACAAACACAGGTTTCGCCCAGTGCCAAGGTAATACACAAAGAGATGAGTTTATGCCACTTAGGAGAGGGCTCAGGAAAGGTAGGAGGGAGTTGTGGGTAACAGCTTTTCCCTAGATGGAGTAATTCTATATTTAAAAGTAGTTTTTTGATGCAGAGTTGTAGTAATATGTTTAATTTGTTGTGTAAGGAAATATTTTGAGCCTGCTCCAAGACCCAAATCAATAATAGTTTTTCATCAACATTAGCGGTCAGTGGATCAGGATTAATTATTTGATTTCAAAGGTACATAATTTTGTTGTCTATCTTTCCTGAGTAGCCATATATAAAAAACAATGTTGTGAAATTTGAAATCCATTTGGCATTCTGTGCTTTCAGGAATTAAAAAAAACCTAACAAAACTAACCAGCAAAATTGCAGAAATGAGATGTAGGGTTTTTTTCCAATGTTGGTTTTCTTTTTTGCCTTTAGAGTTCCACAGATGCTGGAAGTACATTTGCTTTGGAGCCAGGTGATCTCCTGATGGATTTCACAGAGGCCACACCAATGGTAAATAGTTTTAGTCTGTAACCGGGAAAATGTAAAATTTTCAATAATTTGTCTGCAGCTAAAATGAATGGGTTACTCTACAGTGTGGTAGATGATAGTGCACATGAGTAAAGTAAGTTTCCTCTATATTCAGTGATCTTGAGCTTCCATCAACCTCAGCTCAGCATCTCTAAGAATCACTCCACTGCAACAAGTATTATGGCTGATCTTCTGATGTGTTTCTTTGTTGTTGGATAACTTCTTATTTTTCTCTCCTGTTTGGTTATCTTTACACGTTGCTGCACTGGTTTCACAAGCTTCCTTGTCCCTTTAACACAGATGCCTAATGCGATCATAGGTTTGTTTTTGGGAGTTGTCTGAAAAGTCATTTTTCTCCCCACAATTTTGTTCAGACCTTACCTGATAGCCAATCCAAAGATGTGTACCTGCACTTTCATGTCTCATTAGCAGAGTGCTGTGCCTCAGACAAAATTGTCTATAATGTGTTGATTATTAACTTCTTTGGGGGGGATACATGGTTTATATTTTTGCTTAAAAGCCAGAGAGAGATGCTGGTCCCACTGAAGTCAAAATGCCTCTTGACTTCAGTGATCTCACCCTTTCAGCTCAGTTTCTCCACAGATTTCTTAAATAACCATAATATGATCTTTAACTTCCTCCAAGCCATCCTGCATTGCAAATAACTCTAATACCAGATAGCTCCTCTGCTGTCCAAAGGCGTTTTTGCTGTCTTCTAGAAACCACAGTTAAAGCCTGTAAAAAGCATAAAAAGGATAGCACTACATTTTTGGCATAAATATTTTTATATTAGGGTAATTCTGTCCTGAGCATTGCTTTCACTACATGGTTAGGTCCTAGTTTGCAGGATTGGAAAAGTGCTGTGAGGTTGTGCCTTTTGCTTCAGAGACAGTATTGTACTTGTCTGTAAATAAATGTTTGTGTCCTGTTACCACTGGAGGAGAGCTGTGGGAGTTGACAAGACACCAGCAGACTGAAACTGAAAGGAGGTTGTAATGAGGTAAATATTGTTGTCTTTCAAAGTCAGAAGTGGCAGGACAAGAAGAAACAGCCTCAAATTGCTCCTTAGATTGCATATTTGTAATGATTTGTTCACTGAAAGAATTATAAAGCATTGACACAGATTTCCCAGGGAAGTGGTTGAGTTGACAGCCCTGGAGGTATTTAAAAGACTTGTGGATGTTGCACTGAGGGACATGATTTAAGGGGGAACTTGGCAGTTCTGGGTTAGTGGTTGGGCTTCATGATCTGAAGGGCCTTTTCCAACATAACTGATTCCGTTATTCTATCTAGGTTATATTGTCCTTGTCTATACTAATAACATGTTTGTGGCTAAATTGTAGTTATCTGTTGGAGTTTACAAATAGATTTCTTATTCTAAAAAGCACACCATATCTTACTGTGTTAATCAGAATTTTAAAAAGTGAATCATAGAGACTTAAGCAACTGACCTGCTACAACTGACCTGATAACATAGGTTTGGTTTTAGTTTCCATTTAACAGAAGTCAGCATTACACACTTTTTCGTTTTCCAGCCAAAGATACCACCTTTTTGCCCTAAATATTTTACTAAATCATGCTTTCCCCTTCCCTACCCTACCATCCACTGACATAATTTATCACTCTCTATGTTCATAAACTAGCCTTCCAGTGAATTTCTTGGTTTTAATATTTTGGAGAGCAGGTACTGCCCAGCATCAATCAACCCTTTTTGTTTTGTTTAACATCTATAAAGGTCAACTTGTTCTCTACAGAGCAGGTACTGTTTACAGACCTTTCTCTGCAGTTTCACCAGCTACAGGCTGCTCTCAACTGAGGTTTGAATGAAAAGTTTAGTCTTCAGGGAGAGAGGCTCCAAGCAAAAGCAAGCTAAGGGCAAATGAATAACTTTGAGGCAGTCTGATTATTTCATAGTTCTGTTGTGATAGCATGTGCTGTCTGTTATTTGAGGGTCAAGATCTTGTACAGCCTAGCATCGTGTTACTGTCAAGCCTGTGGCAGTGTGCTGGTTTTGCATGCTGTGACCTGGCCCTTGGGAATTTGTTTGCTAATTGCACCCATTTGTTTCACATTCAATGACAGGTACAGTTTCTAAAGGGGTCATTCAGCGGTTGTCTTATTTGGGGTATTTGCCTGAGGTGACAGAGATGGAAGTTCAGGTTCCTAAGTAGTCAGGGTTTTTTTTTCCTGCGGAGGGTCATTCAAACAGCTGTCTTGTTTTTGTTGTCTGGACTAGAAAGACTAAGGCCCCTAAATTGGTCATCCAAAGGTCATCCAAATTAGGTTTTACAATTTATTTTGGTCATGATATATGCTGCCAAACTTCCCCAGTTCACTGGAGAGCTGTTAATTTGAAACAGTTTCAGACATCCTCCCTTCTTTTCTGTAACATTACTGGTAGAGAGTGATTAATAGTCACTGACTTAGCTGCATGTTCTCTTGTTGTTCAGTGTCTAACCATTGATGCTTCCTGATGACCTTGGGTTTTATCCATGTTTTTCTGCTGTTGCCAGGAAAACCAGCAGAAGATACCAAATATAAGTGAAATACATGCTGAGGGTCACACTTAGAAGTGAAGCTCACAAAACCAAATTAACTTATAAAAATGTAAGGATTACTGAATTAATTGAACTATTAGAAATCATCAAGTCTGCCATGCAGGGATGAGAGCAGTCAAATTTGTCTACTCAGTCGGCCTGGAGGAGCTACTGTGATATATACAAGAACCAGCTGAGCTCTAATGGTCACTTAGTCATCAATACTTAGACTGCCAGTAACAGCAGGGCAATTATGAGGCAGACTGATCTCAGGAAATCATTTTGCAGGAGAAATAATGTGCATTTACTAATGCAGATTGCCTAGAGGGAAAGGTATCCTTTTGTGCTCTGCAGTCCTCAAAACCCTGTGGTTTCTGCACACTTCTATTCATTTTTCATGTAAATCCTACAATTAATTGACTACAACATATCACTTGTTTTCCTTAAAATCATTATAACACAGGCAGAAGAAAATACTATCTTTTTTTACCACTCTGTTATGACTGTTAGTACTGTATGCTTTCAGCTTGTATGTAAACAAGATTCAATCCTTCCTGCTTTGTGTTTCAGAAGAAGAAAATGGATTAAAGAAAAACCAGCATCGTCTATGAAGAATTATACTATCACATTAGGAGCATTCTTATTGAGGTGTATTTGTATAAGTTTTGTCAGTGCAGTAGACTCTTTCTGCCACCAGTTTCTCCTCTTGTACTCCCTCCTTGTGTTTCTAGCTTTTATGGAACTGGAAATCAAAGCCTGAGCTTCAAGCTATTCTGTTGCGTCTTAAAATTGTTATGATTTCTGACATGGGTACAAATGCAGAGCATTCTTGTTTAGCTACAGAAAGCTCAGTGTTAAGACCCTGAATGAAGGTAACAGCTGCTACACCACCCAAATACTTTCTGAACCAAGAGAGAAAGATGGTGTGTGCAAACTCTGGTTTGGCCTAATGCAGTAGGACAAAAGAAATAAGAATGAAGGGTTTCATAAACAACATGGAGCTATTCTTAAACTTGGACTGAAGTTTGTAATGCAAGGTGGATGAGCCAAGGTTAAATCATGATCACATCTGAAGAGATATGAGAGACCACTGATTTGAAGCTGGTTATATACTTTCAAACTATAGGTGCTATCTCATGTTATATCAAGTGGATGATTTTCTAGAGCTTCACCTGCCATCTATTGGTGGAAAACAGAAAGTAGAAAATTATTTGCCTATTCAAAGCTTGAGATGCAACATTTAAGAAATATAAATTACCAATATATTAGTAGAAAAATGAAAAACAAATGCTTATAAGATATTTTTATTTAGGATTACCTGGAAACAAATATTTCTATTTTAGTGATAGCATTATTAGGGTATGCAATCCTGTTCATTAAAAGCAATCTCACTGAGTCTGAAAGAGTAAAAAATTTGATGCATGACCATCTATCATTTTGGAAATAAAGTGAAGGTAACCAGGTCAAAAGTCAGTGAGCTCAGGGGGAAATTTTGAGAAGTTCTTGTGTCTTCATGGAGGTGATAAAACATCTTTGCAAACTCTAAGGAGATAGTAGATAGTGAGCAAGGGGCAGTGAATAGAGCAGTACAAGTAAAGAATCTTCCCCTTCCACTCCCCTTTAATGTTCGTTATATTAATAAAGAAAAGTTAATTTGATTTTTAATTACTAAATTTTTATGACAAATTTTCAAGGTTGCAATAAGCCAAATAACAGAGTGGGAAATGAGTTCAGTATTTCTTGCCTTTCTTTTGAAGATCTTTTCACTTTCTGTGCAAAGCAATTTGTCAGTGGAAGACAGGCAAACATATCAAACTCTAATACCCACATAACTGTTCCTTTTGTCATTGAATTCTAAAGTAAAGTGACTATAACGTAATTCAAGACTGATATTTGATAAGAACATTAGCATGTATCTACCATCTAACTGGCTGAAAGTATAGATCAAGTATCTCTTCATGTCCTCAAGGTCTTTAAAACACCTCAGTCAGAAACAAATTTATAAATGCTTTACTTATGGTGAACTACATACTGAAGTAAAAGTAGAACTCATGAAGACTAGGTGATATATTTCAGAATTAGAAGCTTTATACTTTTACATCTTTATAACAACAGTAGCAACAACTAAAAAGATTTCTTAGTATAAGATGAATTTGAAGCAATAACTATGACATGGATTCAAAGGAGAATATTAAAAAATGGTATTTTCCAAGCCAGCTTCTCAATTAACAGTATTTGCACACTAAAGCTTATGTGCAGTGGCCAATTGTGAGAAAAAGAATTTGCAAAAAGAAACAGTTTGTCTGTTACACGTAGAAATAGGAAGTAAAAGCAGCAAGCAGCATGTCAAATGCACACTGATTCCCAGTTTCAAGTTCATGCCCTTTAACTCCGTATTAAAGTAAGAAAAAGCAAAGGACAGCAATTGCTAAAGCAAACAACTTCAATAGAAAAATTTTACAGCAACAGGCAATAAATCTAGTTCCAGGTGAACTCAAGGAATACTCTAAATTTACTCATATGGCAAAGGACCATTCTTTTCACCTGCAAGAACAGGGCATCAGCTGGATGAGAACACAACGCAAAGGGGTGCACCGTAAGGCTCAGTCAAATTGAACATGACATATTTGACTGGGGATTTGCAGGAAGTGCTCAGTGGTCCATCAGTGTAAGGCTCCTGAGAGCACACAGCTTGAATCAAGCAAATTCAGGTTACCTGAGCATCATCTAGGTTATAAAAAGCATGTTAGTAACTAGGGATGTGACTTACAACATTTAATCACAGCCTTTGGGCAACCAGATTAATGGGTGAATACTTACAGCATTATGAATAGGTCTTGTGACTAGTATGTAGTTCTGCATGTTCAAGTACAGGGCTTTATTGGTGGATGCCAGTCTCATATGCAGTCTGTTGAATTACTAACATGCAAAATAACTGAGTGTCAGGCTCAGCAACAGCAACTTGAATCTTAGTTTAAAATTCACTAAAAAGCGTAAAACTTTAACTGCTACTTAACTGTTTAGGGATTTGGTCCCATTCATCCATTCTAGAAGTAGTCAGTGGAGAAATAAAATGAGAGAATGCTAAAAGATGAACTATAAATTTCTGCATTTGCTTTTTATTTTTCCTCTATTTTAAGTTATTTAAATGCATTGGCTCAATATATTTCCCCCTCTTATCTGTATGCTGAGCAGAAGAACATAATGGTGTGCTCTAGAAATGTATGACAATGATTCAACACTTCTCTATTTTTTTAACTAATTGAAAGTAAATACTCTAAAAAATAAAAATATCCACAGAGTGAAATCCATTACTAACTTTGCACTGGTGGGTGCCATGATAAATTTTATATGATGTGTATATTGAGCAAGAAAAGGTATCAAAAAGAGGGCAAGATGTTAAGTGGAAAAAGTTCAGGCAAATATCATCTAATTCACTGCTTTTAAATAATCAGTGGTCACTGGCTAACAATTTATAGAACTTTAGATGAAGGTAAGGTGCAATGTCAGAAGATACTTTCCATTGAGAGGGCATAAGCTTTTCCCTGGAGAGGTGATAAATTCCAGCACGTAAGATTATTTTTTTGTCACATTTTGTGCTTTTTAAGGTGCTGTCCTAACCATCCTCCAGCATTCCATGTGCCTGCTTCATGTTTGTAGAAGCTATAAAATGTGCAATACCTATCTGTAAATCTGGCTTCTGCCAGATCATGCAAGCAGAGATGGTCCAGCAACTTAAAACTTTGGCTGGACTCCATAGCAGACCTGTCACATGGTGGGATCTCATTTGAGAAGACATTTACACCAGAAGACTAGAGGATCTTCTACAACCTGTGTGCCTGCAGAGAGATAGAATCAGAAAAATGCTGTGTAGCTAATGTGTGTGAGATTGTTGCACAGTGGTGGGATGTTTGCCATGCCTGTACGACAGGTGGTTCAGTGGACATTTCCAGACTTGCCCATGAAGCTGGAGGATTGAGGTTGTGGTGTCACAGCCGCACGTGTAGGTCTTTCTGTAGATGGGTGCTGGATGGTTCAATCTGTCCCAGCTTCCTTAGTGGGGCTGTGGCTGAACACTAAACCTACAAAAAAATTACTTGGGTTTAGGTCAAATCATCTATGAAACCCTGTGGTTTCACAGATGATTCTCCTGAGGCCTCTGGGAGTGATAAAGTACATTTGCAAGCAGCATAGTTTCTGGAATAGTATCTAAAAGTATCTGTGGTTGTTCAAATTTCTTTAATGTTAGATCAGTTTATGGGAGGGGAGAGAGGACATGCTTGACTGCGGTAACAGTGATGTGAGGCGAACTGACAGGCAAGGTCCTAAGGGAGTCTGCTCCCTGATGATGAAGAGCATCTGCCAAATACCACAGACAGGGCAGTGCAAGACTCCCTGTGTGCTTCTCTTTTTGTGCAATTAGTGCACTAACCATTTTTAGTCCAGGGCTTTTCTCGGTGCCTCTGAAGTAATACAGATTGCTACCACTTCAGCGGTGTTTAGGAAGGTCAGAAAACCTGAGGGCCATGAACATTGTAGCTTAAAAAAAAAAAAAAGAGAAGAAGAAGAAGAAAGCACTACCTGCAATCTCTTTGTCCTGCCTCCACATAAAAATGTGATCATTCCATGGCAGTAGCAGCTTTCTTTTTTGCTTGAAATCAACATCAGAGTAAGTGAAAGTGATGAAATGAATGCAAGCAAAGAGTTTTTAAACTGGCTGATACCTACCTCCTACAGCAAGCTGAAAAAAGCAAATCTGTTATAACCTGTCTATTGTTGTAAATCAGGTGTGATATATTCAGTCATATTTTTGCTCAGTATCTTTTTTATTTAGATTATTGCTTTACTTTTCAAGCAAATGTGTTTCATTGTCTGAGCAGCAGTAAGCAGGTGTAACATCTGCCTAAGAAGAATAAAAATGAACAATAGATAGACAGGGCTTTTCAGACAAAGAGAATAAAGCATCAACTTTTTGTACTGGCTGAGTCTCCTCTTCCACTCTCCAGTAATCTGTGTGATAGAAAAATGCTCAGCTTCTGTGCAAAGACTGTTTGAACCCAGGTATATCTTTTTATGTTTGCTCTCAATGAGACAAGTATAGTGATGAAGCTATTATGTCACAAAGTCTTTTGATAAATGCATGTTAATCACCTTTCTTTTGGCCTGGGAAGTACATTATTCCTTTTGTCTCATCAACTGTGAAGTTCCTAATCTTTCTTCCTCACTGTGGTTAGTGACAAATGCATTTAGACTCCAATGAGCATCTATTGTGTGTTTGTTTTCTTTCCAACCATCTAATGAATTGATATATGTGTAATTCTAATTCACATTTTTCCAGTGTGATAGCAAGTGTGATACTAACAGCTTGGCTATTCTGTGGAATTTCAATTGAATGTCTACAAGCTTCAGCAGAAAATGGGAACATTCTGCTTTGTGAACTGCTTTTTGACTGGCTGGGTGATTCAACTTGTAAAACCAGCAAAAAGAGCAAATAAACTTTCTTTTTATTTGCCACTCAATTGAATAATCAGAACTGATAGGAGATATTTTTTCTTCTACTTTGATTAAAGTAAAATCTGGTTGTCTAAATTTTCTTATAAAAACTGTATTTTGGAAAATATCCTGAACTGAATGTCAGAAAGTAGTAAGAAGGGTAAATAGAAAGATCAGGCCAGTTCAATTTTTTTTTCATTTTAGCAGTTATATGGTGTTTCAATTTCAAGTAATGTTTGGTTATTAATTTCAATAAACTCATGTTTCTAACCAAAATGTTATTTCTAAATTAGGCACTAAAAACTTCTCTGGCAAAGTACTCAGTGAAACCTTCTAGATTTTCTTTTTAAGTATAGAGAAAATCGAATCAGCACTATTTCTTTTGTAACATATTCAGTTTTAATACATAGGCATTTTCTGATGAGAATTCTAAGCCGTAGCAATCTGTTTTGATGAAACAAAGGTGATACCTAAGTGATCAGAGATTTTCTCTTTGTGGCCTATCTAGTGCTCTGATCTCTGCTTTTGGCTGTTATTCACAACAGTGGGCAAATTCTCTACTGAAGCATAATATACATTTATTTTTCTGTAGTCTGTCTACTAGCAAGCAAAACCAAAACAGAGACACAGAGACACAAGTCGATGGACTTGTGAGATTTACATCCAGACAGATCTTTTTCTTTGACTTTATACAGAGCCTAGTACAAGTCTTATAACTCAGAGGAATGGCAATAGTAGAATAACCAGTAGGTTGAACTGAAAAAATTGGAGTTTGCATAAACCTCAGCATCTCTGTGGTAAATCCACAGTTTCTGTGCCTTGTCCCAGATATTGTATATCATGGAAGAAAATTGTAATTTAATTGTGGAAGAAAGAAAACAGGAGTTCCCTAATTCCAGTTTATTAGCTATCATGGTAACTGGATTGCAAATCAATTAACTCAGTAAGAAGGATCCTCTTCTGCTCAATACCCTTATATCACCCTCTACAAAACAAAATGCTAAACTGTTTTCAGCTGAGGAAGAAAAATTCTACAGAGGTAGATATTCTATATAAACATTTTAAGCCTGATTAATAGAAAGTAGTTCTTGCATACTTCTCAGAATTATTCCTTGGAACCTGTCCACAAAACTGTCACTATGGAAGAGCTGTGGATTTATGGCTTGTTTTATGGTGTGGCATTCCTCTCATTTTCAGCAAACCAAGACCAAATGCCCCTACTCACTGGAAGACACAGCCAGTGAGGTCAGGAGACTCAACCTCTACAAAACTCATTTAGCAAGTTAATGTTATTTGTTAGTCCTTTGCCAAAAGGTTGACTGGAGTCTTGCAAGTTCTCCAGTGCTGTGGAATGTCACCTGGTCTCTTCTGGCAAAATACCAGATATTGCCAGGATGGATTCTGGTGAAGGAGCTGTCAATGCCATCTGGCACACACACTAAGCCATGTGCACATGCTCTGCTGAGAGCCCTGTTGGCAGTGCTGGAGATGGGAAGCCATGTGCCAAGCACAGTGGGCTTCTGACCACCTGAATTTGTGCACAGTTTGGCTCTCATTTTGTGCTGCATCCAAGTTGAGCAAACTGTCAAAATTCATAACCATGAATCTCAAGTGCTCACATCTAGATAGAATCCATGTGTTTGCATCAGTGGCTGAGCTGCCCAGACTTCAGACAATGCTTGTTCTCTTCAAAATGTCTGTGTTCAGCAGAGCCTGTGTTTGTGCATGCCTCTAAAGCGAATTTGACCTTCAAACCTTCAGCTTTGACCATTGACCTTTGACCTTCAGCTCCTGTCTTGCTGCTAGTGGTTTAGAGAAAGGTTGAAGAAACTGTGCTTTCTCTTTTCTTCCTCACCAAGAACAGGTGTGGTAAGGCAGAGTGAATAAAGGCTTTTCTTTACATCTATAGTGTGGCTGAAGTTGGGCCTGTTCCTGCACCAAGAACAGTTAGTTCCTAAACTCAGACAGCTCACACAAAAAACAGCAGGCATAGGATTGCAAAAAAAACCCAAAATCATACCAAAAACCAAAACCCAACTACAAATCAGAAATTATAGCTGCTCTTACCCTTCCCCAAGAAAGGAGAGTATCCTGGCTCTTAACCTGCAGCTATCCCAGGGCTCTTGGGGAGAAATTTAAAAGAAATCACTGTAAGCCCCCTCATCATTCCCCAGTTATGAAGTTGACTGGACCAGTTTCTGTTCCTCTCAGATTTTAGAAAGACTTCAGAGTTTTTCTGAGTTGAAAGAGTTAACAATAATTTTGCCAGGGACCACAACATCAGCAGAAGTTGCCAGGCAACAGTATTTTGGCCTCCTCCATCACACATGGTTCTGGGAAGGGGTCTTTGAGGCAGTGGTGTTGGAAACATGCCTCACAGGAAATCTCTAGCTCCCAGTTTGGCTTGCCTGTGAGCTCCTGTTGGGATGGGCAGGAAGTCAGTGGCTGGGGACCAGGATCTGCCTGTGACATTTTATTCACACTGTATTTCTTCCCCTGAAGAAGTGCCACAAGCAGACCTCTGGGGAGAGGACTGTCATTGTTTGGCCTCTCTCCCATTTCCTTTTTACTTCTCCTGTTCCCTGCAACATTATAATCTTCTTCACAGAGATGTCTTCACAATTGCCTTCACAGAGATGTCTTTCATAATGGATCCTCTGAATCCTTTGCCCAATAAACAAATTATGGGGAAGCAGAGCTCTGCTCAAATGATAGAGCAGCCTTCTGGCATTGAAACTGCTCTCATTCTCGGGCCAAGCAGAAGAGTTCTGTACTTGTGCTCTTGGTCCAAATGAGTTATTTCTTTTGTAATTAGGGATGGGAGACAGTGAGTTATGTGCTAATAGTCCTAATGGATTTGGATTATCCCTTGGCTGGGACTAATCTCTTTAGCCACGAGACATACCTGAGTGCAGTGTCTTGGACTGGGAGAATGGTTTTTAGGGTAACATCCCATAGATACAGAGGCATCCAATGTGTTTCATGGCACTGAACTGGGAAAGTATTACAATGTGGGTGTTTGAATCCGTAAATATATATGCCTAATGAGCTCTTGTGTTTGAACACAACACGATTTTACATTCAGTCAAAACAGAATCTTTGTGTTTATTTAATGCTTGATGGCTGGCAATATGAATGATTCCATAGTTAAGGGTGTTATGTTATGAATCAATACATTTTTATTTGTAACATTTATCACAAAATGTTTACTAGATATGGGATGGGATTTGTTCATGCACAAATCTTAAACCAAGCAAAACATTGCTCCTTATAGACTTTCAGCTTCTACTCCAGTTGTTCTTATAGATAGGATAAAATAGTTTTGTATCCACTACAGTTGAAAAAGCAATGCTCTGCTTCCTTGATGCATGTTGGAAAAGGTGACATAGTATGTTGGGAAATTCTCATTGTCTTATAGAAGCTTAATTCAGAGTAGATTTTTACAGTAGTGAGACAACTGCAGCACAGCACAGCACAACAGACAGCACTCTTATGTGTACTTGAAATCATACTTTGTGAGAGGTCACCAAAATTTGTAGGCACATGTATAGGTTAAAGCTGCAGTAGTCCCTGGGACCGGTCACATGCTGAAGTTGAAAATACACTCAAGTGTCCTTCTGTGTAGATATATAAATAGTGCACCAGTTTGTAATTTTAACACTTTTTCTGCGGCTCCACTGACTTTCATCTACCTGTTCTATTCTTTTCCTTTATAATAATGAACTGTATAAACTCCTGGGGATTTTGTCAGATCTCAATAGCCCAGAAAAATAGAACAGAAAATTAGTGCAAAATATTTCTTACTATCCTGACATTCAAGGAGACTGTGATTGGTGAAGTCTCTGGACACTTAAGGACTTTCAGTCAGCTTTTGCTCTTACAGAAGTAGAGATTGATTATGGTAGAGAGACAAACTGTTTGTTTATGTTGAACTAAGGTCAAGCAGTACACTGTTTGTCCCAATCTATCATAACCTTTCAATAGAGGGATGTGATCCTGAGGGTTCTAAAAAAGTGCAGATATGTTACGTGGTTGTTAGTGAGCCTTTGTGGGAATGTTCCTGGGTTTGAAGTCTCCATGTTAATAAGTTGTGGTGAGCTAATGGTTATTGGGTGATGAGCCATCAATGTCTATATTCAGAAATAATCAGGTGTGGCAAGTGGTGAGTTTCCATCTGGTGCAAAATGCATGTACAGTCTGCTTGCTGGCAGTGGAATTGGGAAGTGTCTGACTTACCTGGGGCATTACTCTCAACTAGCAGGAATTGCAACACTCATTTTCTCCTCTTCATGTCATCCATCTTTAGTGACTTTCTTCTATGACAACAGCCTCCCTCTGCAGAGATGACTCTTGATTTTGTTGGCTGTGCACACGGTGTAGGCGCCTGCCACTGGATCACCACTGATTTCATTGGTAAAGGCCAAGGGGCAAAAAAGGTAACTTTGCATTAGCTGTCCCAGCAATGCAACTAATGCAGCTACTGTTGGAGAGCAACCATATCCAGCAGGTGTTCCCACTGCTTTTTGTTTGCTTCATTTCTGTGTTTTAAACAAAGAACAAGCAAGTGCTGCAATCTTTAGTCTGCATTTTAGCCAACACACCAAGACTGTGACATCATTTTGCCTTGCCACATTTTCCTCAGGGGATGGTGACTGGGCTGACAGCCCATGCTGAGGTAATGTTCTGCTTAAGCTTGCTCGCCTTCACAGCACCAGCGAAAGAGTACTGAAAATCCTGAAGATTGTGAGAGCATGGACACTATCTTGTTTTTGTCACATCTAAATTGTTCTTATTCTGTATTCTTTTGAAGAATGTTCTCTCATAAATATTCTCAAGGCAAAGTTATGTTGTAAAAATGATCCAGGACATGCACTTCCTTCCAATGTGCTGTAGAGATGCTGGACTGATTTAATGACACTATTACCGTTGTTCCCCATCCTCTTCCAATACCTCTGAAATTCCTTTGCTAGCAACCCATAATTACAATCCTTAGAGTGAAAATCTAGAGTACTTCATTTCTAAAGGAATCATAAAAAAGACACTTGCACCAACACAATTTGTAGGGCTGCCCTTGCAAATTGGTACAAAAGTTGACATGAAGATTCAGGATTATATCCACAGCATCTTAACTACTGTGATTTAGGTAGACCTACTTGCAAATAGTGTATAGTTTATACTGCAGCACAAACTACTATGCATAAAGTATCTGTGAAATGCTATAACTGCAGCAAGCCAAGCTTTAGCAGAGGCTGAACCTTCTGCAGCACTCCCATGAATGCCCTTGACATCCGTTTGGGAGACAGAAGTCACCGGACCACAGCCAAGAAGCCATGTAGCCATAAGGGTACAACCCCTCTCTCTTAGGAAGAGTTGCACAAAGTCCCTCTAAGTGGAAGGAAAATACCTGATGGAGCCCTGTTGTACAAGCAGCTGGTGAGACATCAAGAAAGTGGTGTATGCTGACAGGTCATGTTCCAGGACAGGCGGACTCAGCCTGCAGCAAGGTCCAAAGAATATCTGGTGTACATCAGTGAGCAGAGGAATGACAAGTTCACCATCTGAGGGAGTCCCAAGAGAACTCGTCTCAGGAAAGATACTGTGGAATGAACATGGAGCTTTCAAAGTGGAGCTTTTTCAGTTTACCAGAAGGAATGGAGTGGTACCTGATTGGAGGGTGACTCTGTACTGCACTACAGCAGTCCTGTGGAAACTCACACAAAATCAGATTAATTACGAATGGATGGATTCACTTATGTTGGTTCTTAGGAGTCAATTAATATTCTTGGAACTATTTCGTTGAACTCTAGTCTCCACTAATTTTTTGCACCATGAGCAAGGGAGACCCAAAGATCAGATGGAACTATGAGCGAGATTTTCCAATGCTATCTCCTCAGAGGGAGTGACAGTATGCAGGGAGGTTCTGAACATACAGTGTCTCCCTCCCTGGCTTAGTGGCTTGTGCAGAAATCCATGCCGTTCAGAAACTTCACATTTGGTACCTCAGGGTTGTTTTCAACAGTACATTTCTATAGAAGTGTCCTCTTTAACGTGTGTGAACAAAATCTGTCTGCTGACACTGACACCTGGATATCAATTCAACAACTGGAAAAAAATCCTTCATCCCATGAAAAGAAGGTGGCCTCTGATGCAACATTTGTGGGATCTGCACAAAGTATGGTTCATCACAGTATTTAATTCACACAGCTTTTCTCAAGACTAATTAGCCAATAGTATTGCTGATTTATGTTTCTGTCTTGTTGCAAGTTTGCTGAACTGCACTGTTTGGGTCTGATTTTTGCCTTGTGCATCCTGGCAGTGATTATGCTTACCTACCTGTCATGCCGGTTGTGTTGCCACATGACAAGGATGTGAACTGGGGTTGACATAATCCGAGTGTTTGATCACTTGAGCCTGGAACTGCTCCCACTCAAAAGAATTTGTCCATGTAGGTATTGCATGGTGAAAAATAACAGAACATCTTCGGATTTACTTTTTTGCTTCATTATTCATTTCAGCCACTGAAATGGTATGACAGCAGGCAAGGAGCTTTAGCGAAAAATTGCAGAGTCTAGAATCTTCACACTGGTTTTGGAAAGCAGGCCTCATGGTTAACTGGCATTTTTAAAGTCGTATCACATGTCAGGACTGGGAAATGCTAGTGCAAAGTCCTCTAGATGTTTCAGCTGATGCTCTTTCCCAATTTGATGAGTAGGAACAAGTCTGTGCTGTATAGACGGTATTCAACTTGCATCATGTATTTTGAAATAAAGCACCACAGAATATTCCTCTGGCTACATGTGTATCCTGAGGGCTTTATTTATGTCACCACTTCAGGTGTTAGCAGCTCTGCCTCTTCTTGCTGCTATGCATGGGAATCTAGTGAAGTGTTTGGCCTAAAGTTTGTCTTCCTTCTGGTAGTGTAGAAAGTGACAGTGCAAACCCACTGAGATCACGTTTTCACCATAATGTTCCAAATGCCTCCAGTCAAGGTGCAAGAGATGGGAATAAAACAACATATTAAGGCAGAAAATGGTACTGGACCTTTGTGGAAGGAAAGAAAGTTGTGCCAGGGCAGTGAATATACTATTCCAAATGTATGGGAACATATCCAAATTAAGTGCACTTCTCCCAAAAGTAGTATTTTTTTTTTTTTTTTTTTTCCCCAGCAAGGACATTTCTAAAAGTCTGGGGATTTTAAGGNCTCCCCAAAATAGTTTTTTTTTTTTTTTTTTTTTTGCCACAGCAAGGACATTTCTGATATTCCTTTCTGACAGAAATACCAAAATAGCTGATTTTATATCAATTAACTTAACAAAAGTACTCTTTCTTTATCTCCCCCCACTTCCATTTGCTTTTATGAGAAACTTACAGTTTTTTTCTCCTAACTCAGCTAAAAGGTGTTTCAGAAAAGTGCAATTGTTTTTCCTGAGATTTTAAATTCCGTCCAGAACTCTTTCTACAAATGCAAAGAAAAGGGGAAGGTTCCTGTTCTTTTGTTCTTTTTCCCCCTTCTCTGTCCTTCATTCTCCCTTGCAGTATAACTATCAAGGAAAATCAGTGCTGTTAATTCTTTCTGGCTGTGGCAAAGATGCCTCCAAAATATGTTACCCCAATGGACAGCTGACAATGAAGAAGAAATCTTTGAGTACTAGCAGAAAATTATCCACAAAGGAATACATTTTCACTCATTTTCCCAGAAAATCAATGTCACTGTTCTATTTGACTGGTTTTCAGATTTTTCACCTTAAAGATTATTCAAGCACTGGACTTCTCCTGAGACTATGCTCATTCTTTTTGTATTATTCTATTCTTTATTTTCTTTCTTTTTTGTAAGAGTCAACTGTTCTTTTAAGCTTAGTAAATTCTCAACTTGCCAAGCTAAATGTTCCAGACAAGGAACATTGTCCAAAGTAGTTCTGCTATGGTAGTGAATCCTGACCTTTCAAGCAAGGGGCATTCAAGGTTATGAAACAAGCCCCCAGCATGTGAGATGCTGCTGGAATGCCAAACTTCTTCGCTCCCCTTTCATGCCATGCCCCTGTGACCTCACAGTTACTCATGGGACCTGCCTTAAAGATTGTTTTATGACTTTGACTTTGGCTGCAAGACTGTTTTCACTCCTGCAGAGAGAGCAAGTGTGCTCAAAATCAAGTTTTATATTTAAAAGCCTGTCTCTGCTGTTAAGGCAAGCACAGCTTTACCCTCTTGTTGCTCATGATATTTTTATAGCCCCTGTGACACCAAGTGATCCCTTTTGCTCCTGTGGAAGAGCCTGACTGTACCAAAACATGCTCATCTGAGCAGATCTGCAGTGTGGACATGATTGCTTCTCCATCTGCTACGACTGCAATTGTGCCCAGCTGTAAACTTCAAAGATGTTACTTGCTTAGTTTCATACCAAAGCAGCAGAGCTCAGCTGCTGGTCTGTAGGCAATCCATGCACTGGCAGCTACTGTGCTTTGCCACTCTGAGCAGCTACCATTGAGCTTCATGAGACTGGCCTGCACACAGAACTGCCCACCTCCTCCTCCCTCTTCCTTTTCCCTTTGTCTGTGCCATTCCAGGCAAAGCCTGGAAGCTGCTGGAGGTCTCCAGAGACTGGAGGAACTGCAGGTTTGCAATAGCTGGTGGAGCAGGCTCTGCTCTTCTTCCTTTCTTGGTTCCCAGCTGGCATCTATCAACCGATGTTGCCGCAGCAGAGAGAACAAAGCTCCCTGGAAAATTTAAGGGTCTGCTTCTGCCACATGAGTTAGGAGATATTTAAAGGTATGGTATGTCTTCCTCCTAGGGCATGGAAAGAAGCTATGTACTGTGGGGAAAGCCTAACATTTAGTTCTGGTCAGGGAGTTGTTTTGCTTTCTGAGCTACTCTGTGATTTTTGACTTTATGCAATAAACTCAACCCCAGTGCAAGGGTCAGGAAGAGACTCACACGATGCTGCTTTCCTTGTGTGGTGGGGTGGGAATCACAGGGTTTTCTTCCCCCTCCTGGGTGCTGGCAACTGCTACTGCTGGCCATGGTGGACATGCAGGACTCTTAGGCCCAAATAAGCAAAGTATATTCCTGGGTGAAAAGAAAAATTTCCAAATGAAGTTTCTCAGCCAATTTCTTAACTGATGCTTTCCATACTACTGTCTCCCCCTGCATATCCTCTCTCTGAGAAGTGTTCTTGACTATATGGGATTCTTTTGGGTATTGTATGGATGAGGATGTTGTACCTTCTATTCAGAAGAGCCATCAATAGTTAAGAACGTCTTGCCAATGCTGAAGAGGTAATAACAGTGTTGGTTTTCTGCCTTGCCTATGGAAGTTGGCAGCAGCAATCATATCAAGGCCTGGGCCAAACCAATAAACTCTCTTGTGCCATTTGAGTAACAGTGGCCTGTTCTCAGAGGGAAAAAAAAGAAAGAAAGAGTAAATCCTGAAGTCTGAGCAGAATGGTTTCTGTTTGTCACTCTTAAATTGAACACAACTGCAGGGTTTTTTCCCCTCTGTTCCCTAATTTCTCTTTACAGTTTGTTAAAAGTCCAGAAATTGATGGGTTTAGAACCCAGAGAGCATTTTATTAGCCAAGATTGTCTTATTCCCAAGATTAAAAAAGCACAGGTCTCCAAGAGACAGACTCATACTGATAACTAAGCCAGATTAACCATTTCTTGCCATGTTTTGATACATGGGCTGGCCTCATGTACATCCATAGATTGCAGTGCTGATTTTGCAACAGATTATTCTGCATGGCTGTGTCATAGCATGTAATCAGACTGACTCCTGTTATGTTCTTCTGCTTCCAAATCTCAGTGGACTCTTGAGTATTATTCTGCATAATTTTCCTTTCCTTTATTCAGTAACTGTGTTTCATTTCCCTAATGAGACTAACCAGCAAAATTGGAGAGATTTTTAGCTGTGGGATATCAAACTCATACTGCACATGAGCCACCAGCTTCCCATCCCTGTTTGTCTTTGCCTCAAAGTTTTTATTTGTAACTGAGTACGCTTGTACTTTGTACTGTAACATCACGTTGTAAACCCTCCATAAACTGAGAATGTCAGCCTGGGCTCATGGGTGTTTGCTGTCTCTCAAAAGAGTGAGACATGCTACAACTGTTCAGATTTGGCTCTGGGTGTAACATAACATATAACATACAACATACAGCATACAACATACAACATACAAAATACAACATACAACATATACAACATATAACTTATAACATATAACATATAACATATAACACAACATATAACATATATATAACACAGCACAGCATAACATAACATAACATAACATAAACTTCTGAGGAGCTATTGCATCAGTCCAATGAGTAGGTTCAATCAGCAATACAGCAGGCATATATACACTTTGCTAACAGACATGAATATAGGACTATGAAAGAACTGTCACATTTTCTTTAATATGTTTGCATAGAAAATTGTGATTTAAAATAGTTTCTCCTTCTTGAAGTTTTTAGTTCATTTACATCCGTGTTATTGACTTACAAACACCTTCATTTGGTTAAAAAGTTATTTACATGCTTAACTGTGTCTTTGCTATCCATAATCCTCATGTGTAAGAAGCCTGACAATTAATGCTAAGCTTAATTCCTCATGTTTGCAGAAGTGAGCCCACAGATAGCTGTTAATTTCCCTTGGTACCCTTATAAGCCAATATATTTCTGTAATTTTATTTGCAAAATAAACACCATACATTTACTTAATTATATTTTATGTCATAATTCCAGGTTTTTCTTTGGCCTACAGGGACTGAGGGCCCTCTGGGTAGCTTTTCTCATTAAACAACAGTTGTATAGCTGTAGTTAGTAAATTATGATTGAAGACATGCATAACAAACCAATGCACAGCAGTTTTTGTAACAAAGTGAAAAACACACCTTTACAGTGAAAAATGTGGTTTTCCAATGGGAAAGCATGAAGTGCAGTTCAAAGCTTGTACCTTTATTTGCTATTTTGTCCTTTCTTTGAATGAATGAATTTTGTCTGCATTCTAAAAAGGTAAGTAATGAGAAACGGCATTCACAATGAGGCGGGACAGAGGTTGTTGGTGCTTTTAATATATTTTTAATTTCAGCTAATGTTTGAAACTACTTTAAGGGCAGAAGTTACTGCCATCAGGGTCTGGTCACACCAGTATACTCTCATGGACCAAGAAAGCTCTCAGGGGGAGCTCTCAGCCTTCTCGACAGATGAATGCATTGGTCTCTTGCCTCTTTGTCTCCATGTGCTTTTCAAAAAACCTCCAAGGGTCACCCTTTATCCAGAGCCCTCCTTTCAACACAGGGCTTCATAGCTGTCTGAAACAAACAATTGTGCCCATGGTTTTTTAATATATGATTTTCTTTTGATCCCACTGTGCATGATTGTTTGTCTTTGGCAGCAAACATGTAAGTGAAAATTTGGAAGTCTAAAATATGTAAAGCATAAGTTATTTAGCCAAAGTTTCTGTACGGCAAAATTTGCTCCTGCACTTCATATTGCATATTTTAAAATGTAGTGCTGGCTGAAGAAACGAGATAATTCTGTTGACAGAATGGGAAGATGCATTGTATGCAATCAGCTCTGTATTTGCTCAACAGATTTAATTACATGGTAAAATTAATTTATCAAGTTTTCATATTTATGCTTTGACTATTCATCATCAGGTTTCTGTGTGCATTTTTGGAGGGGTCTTTTTTGGTCTGGTCCAAGCACTGCTGAACTGCTCTGATTTGTTGGATATGTCACTGTAGTTGCAATGCTTTGCTGCTTTTTTTTTTTCCTTTGCATTTTTATGCTCTGAAAGTAACATCTTTTTCTTTATCTTTTTTAAAGATAAAGACATTCCCTGCTGATACATCTAATCCTTTTTTCGATCCCTTTACAACAGTACCACAGTTTTCTGTAAGTAGAACATGCAACTAAAAAACTGTGTTTTAACACAATTCCAACTGATTTTTTTTAAGTGTCAGAAATCTATGCAGTAAGCAGTCCACAAAAATATAAAAAAGATAAATTCCAAGTAGAAATTAGGATACGAAGCAGATAAATATTCCCATTATACAAAATGTTGCCTGCCTTCAGACATTGCTGCTTACTAGACAGAGGACTAAGAGTTAAAGGTCAAGGCTCACCACTAATGAAGTTGGTCCCAAAATGTTGTTCAGTTCAGGACTATAGAGGACATGTGAAGCACCATAACATCTTTACAAGGAGCAGTAAGGGAATGGGAAGACTTAGTCCTCTGTCTAGCAATTGCATGGCTTCCTGCCTGAAACTGCCTGCTATGCCATTACAAAGAGGGCCTTGATTTTTGTTGAATTTACATCTGAATTTGACAGAAGAATTATAGATAGTGTGTTGATGATTACAATGGTATCCTTGTATAAACTGTCATGTTTACTTCATAACTTGAATCCAATATTGCACTTCATTCTTGTTAAATTTTCACAGAAGACATGATTTAGGGATTTTGGTGAGGTAAACTACATACAAACAGAAAGCAATTATTTGACAATTTTAAAAGTAGGTACAATCTAAGTCCTCCTTTAGCGGTAGAGGCATTACGTAATAAATATGACAAAATTAACAATTCTATAAGAAACACTCTATTTATAAACCCCATTAAAATTACTTACAATTTTTAAATTATATTTGCAAAATGAAGCATTTCAGATTTTGACCTTAACTTCTACTGGTTGCAGCAATCTGTATCTGGCATATAATCAGAGATAAGTAGCATCCACTGTTGGGTCATGCGCAGGTTCTGTTGCATTTAATGATTTAAAGAAAGAGGCTTTTCTTTCACAATAAACATGATCATGGGCTTTTATGTAAATGTGTTTTTTCTCCAAATAAGTATTTTAAGGCCAGAGTTAGTTAGGCTCCCCAAGCTGTGTAAGTGACACTGTTGAGCTATAATTAAATGTACTGAAAAGTACAGAGGAATGTGTCCCAGTAATGTTTCATTAGGTCAGCGAAGTCCAAATAGTACAATTGGGATAAAAACTAACCCAAATTTACAGTGATTGTGTCTTTCACAGTACTACTTTATCTAAGCACAAAGATGCACCTCCAAAATAGCTTTGCCCCTAATTAGTATTGGTTGTCAAGCATTATTTTTCTGTTTCTGACAGTTGTGATGAAAGCAAAATTTAGGAGGGCTATATAACATATATTTTCATAATTGTGGGAGCAGAACCTTAAAATATAAACAGAACATACACTGATATACTTACCATGGAAATTTCAGAATTGCAGTGTTGCAGAAAATGGCTATTTCATGGCAAACACAAATGTTGAAGGTTTTGTTATCTTCTGTCAGGACAGAAGAAGCAAAGTAAAATTCAAACTAATCTGTCTTAAATTCCGTCTTCTCCATTTAGATTTCCATTTCCCTGGGCAGGATGGAGGGCAGAATCCAGATCACAAATATTTAAAACACCATTACAATAAAAACCTAATGGTGTGTGATCCAGCATATGATCCCATACATTCCTTTCTGTGAGTTATGTGCAAATATCTGTGGCAAACAAGCAGCTACCTAGAGGACTGCATAGAGATGGGAAAACAATTAGAAGGATTAGCTGGACTTTGGTCCTGTGTCTCATGGCCCTCTGTCCCAGCCCAAAGGGATGTGCTTCTTCAGAGCAGAGTTTCAGTTCATCCTGATGCACTGCTGAGGTCTCAAAGAGACCTACACCACAGGCAGGAGCTGTAAGGGAAAGATCTAGATCAGTGCTAGGACTCACAGACAGATATAACTCTGAATGCTCTCTAGTCACACACAGCCCCAGATGGTAACATTTGTTAATTGTTTTCTTTTTTTTCTTTTTTTTTTCTTTTTTCCTTTCCTTGCTTCCCCTTCACCTTTTTTTTATTTTTTTATTTTTGGCTTGGAAGAAAACATTGAAATATTATTGAGTGGGAAAAGAATTATGAATAGTGACATTTGGAAGGTTTTACCTTTTGTGTATAGCATCAAATTTGGTGCTATATATGCAGTTGTGTTGATTTTATCAGACAAAAAATTAGTTAACTTTGTTACCTGTAATGTTTAAATATAAGCTTCATGCCAGGAAGCCTCTGGATTTCAGCGATTTCCATAGAGAAATGGTAGGCATGATGGCCATATTCTCAGGCTACTATAAGTCAGTTTGATTTAAATTAATGAAATTACATCTGTTTAGACCAGCTAAATATTTGGCTTAAGCATACTGTGCCAGCAGGCAAATATATATAAAGATGCTTTGGATATATACTGTAAAGTAATTATCCAGAGCAAACACACTATGGGACTCAAGGCAATTCTTCAGTAATTTGTCATCACTCTACTGATTTCAGTAAGGCTGGGAGAATTAACATCAGCTTCATAGACTGATGTCTTCTTTTCATGCCATACAGTAAGATCTGGCAGTCCGTGGAGCACAGCGACCCTGTATGAGGAACACCAAATTTCACACCCCTGCAGTTTGTAAGCTTGAGTTTTAAAAGTTGAATGACAGAGCATTTTCAACAGGTTGTATTAGACATTATTTACACATGGGAGAATCTCTTTAGCTGGCTTTACATTTTTCCATTTTACTAATTTTGTGGAATTAATGGAATTTTTTTTGCTTCAGAGGTTCTTTTGGATCATACCAGATGTGTTTACACATGTTATAAGGTGACAATAAGTAAGCAAACCTAACACAGCCATTCTTTCCTGGGATCAAATAGTTTTGCCACTGTTTAAACTATTTGTTTGTGAATCACATTGCTTCTGTGAGGCTTTCAGAATTTGAGAAATAATTAAGGCAAAAAACCAAAGGTTGCTATTCAAATAACTATTTCCTTATGATGGTGACTTTTCTTCCTCCCTGCCTTAGAGTCTGGACCACGTTCAGAAGAAAAAGTTGTCTAGGAAGAAATGCAGCTGATACCAGTAGGAGCATGTTCTAATGACCCTGACACACTGACAACTGCAGCTGCTTGGTGTTCTTCCCAGGGTCAGACATGCACCACAGGCCCTGGCTGCTGTGGTTTAGAGTGAGAAATAGCCCATGCCAAAAAACAAGACAGGGTTATTTGATTTTTACGGATCCTTCCCCTCTGGTTGTAAAGGTAGCCCAGTCTTTGCTGTAATACTGCCACACTGATATACCTCACCTGGAAGACAGGAGATGGTTGCTTGCTGTTTGTCCTAAATCAGCACTTCCAATATTGCTTTAACATTGCCTATCACTGGACATTGCAAGAATATTTCTCTGAGGCATGTTCCAGTTAGCAAATGTGGGAAAGGGTTGGAAACTTTGAAACCCATACTCCTAAAAGCCCAGCCTGGCGGCTGTTAACAAAACACAGAGTAGTCAGAGGATCCACCAGCAAATTGTACAGAATTTCTGAAGAATATGCCAGAAATCTCATGTTGTCAGCATTTTTCATTATTTTTAAGGAAAATTCAATAACGATAAGTGTCATTTTCCAAACTGATTATGATTTTACCTGAAAGCTGACAGTCCCATATGTGCAGTGTCATCTCACATAGCACATGTTGCAATGCCATGTCCCTCAGGCATCCAAAGAGGTGGCTGTCCAGCGTCTTCAGAGGTTGCACTGAGAAGTTATAGCCACAGTCACCCATTTGTTCTCATTATTAGTTGTTGTAACTGTGGTTGGCAATTAATTGAACAGTGAACAATAGCAAGACCAGTAGAAGCTAATCTACAATTTTATCTTTCTGTGTGTATACTTTTTTTTGTTTTTGCAGGCAGAATTTGCAGACACCAAATTACAATGCTGTGGGGTCCAGTCATCTCCTAAGATAACACTGGTGTCTCCATCACCCGTCCTGAGGTCTCTAGCAGAGACTATACCGACTCCCACGGTCCAGACAGTATATACGTCGCATAAGCCCATTTCGCTGGCAGACAGGTACTGTGCAGTTCTTTCACAGAAGTACTGTGATGCTCTCTGCATTAAAGGAACCAGCCTGATTTCTCTTTTTCTGTCATAATTACCATAAAGTGTAATTTCCTCTTATACCAAAAGATTACTGCTTGACTACTTCAAAATATTTGGGTTATGTAAAGAAATATCTGCAACTCATACCTGCTTTGAGAAAAAAACAATCTGCCTTAATTAACTGCTGCAGCAATGCAGTGTACCATTTCTGTGGCCAATGGCCTGGAGAAAAAGGGTTGTGCAGGTTTTCCTCAGGCAAGTAATTTTGTCTGAACCACAAAGGTTTTGTTTTAATAATTGCTGTTACAATTTGTTTTTTGAAATTAGATGTCTATGGGGGAAAGCTGAGGTTGAGAAATGTCTGTTCTTCTAAATGAAAAACAGGCATCGGTTTTCTTTCTTGTTACACTTTCTGCTTTTTTTGCTTTTTTAGTATTGTCAAGCTACAGTGGTCTTGTAGTTACTCAGAGATATAACAAGCTATACCACCTTTCAACAGGCAGCATCTTTTCAGTTTTCTATTCTTTCATCCTACTGTTTTTGCATGCTGGCTTCTTATTCTATAATTTAATCAAAGCTGAACTTCCCAAGCAGATAATTTACTTAATATAAATGTAGCAGTGGATATACTCAGTACTTCTGGAGCACAAATAGTCCTAGGCTTGTGTTGAAGTGAAAAGTATTTCTTTGACATCATAATAAATGAGCGTTTTTTACTTTTGGATTCACAGTCAATTCCCATTTTTGGTTGTTAATTATTTTTTGCAGATGTTGGTTAATTGCACCTGCACACTTGTTAAACATTGCTAACTCATCTAAAAATTTATCATTGCAGTGAAAATGTAATTCTGAAGCTGCAGTGCTGAACTCAGCTTCTGCAGGATGTCTTGAGCACAAGTGGGTGATTCTACCCCTGCCTTGTCCATGAAGGAGTTGCAAGGTTTCTGCAATGCAGTTTAAATCTTCAAACTCTTTTACAAATGTTAAATACATAACTTTCAGAGCAGCACAGTAAATAGTTTCAGAAATGGAATCACTAACCCAGGGCTTTCCCAGGGTTACAGAGCCTTGGGGCTCTGGAGTGAATCGGTGAGAGCAAGGACTTCAGGCTCTGATTCCCACACCCTGATATGTGCAGAACTGTGCTAAATTCAGCACACACATATGAAAATATCTATCTATATCTATATCTATATCTATATCTATATCTATATCTATATCTGTATCTGTATCTGTATCTGTATATCTGTCAGACCACACCAAGGAGCAGAAGGCTGTAACAACAGTCTTTCATGATGGCATTTGCTGTGGCTGTTTCCATTTTTGGAGTCCTAGTCCAGTCTTCTTTGAAATCAGTAGCCTTTAATGGGGTTAGATGAAATCCTACATTGTTTTGCCATGTAGATCTTTTTATATTCTTTTCCTTGCCTCTCTTTGCTCTTCAGAAATATCAAGCAATATTTGGTTTTGAATCAGCCATCAGTTATCAGCTTTTTCACTGAGTCTGACCTTTTTTTCCCCTCCTTTGGTATTTTGCAAATGTTCATTATTTTAAATTGAAATCTAAGACTTATTGTTGTTCCCATAATTGGCTGTTTGTGCATTAATTACACAGTGCTGAGACTCTGAGGCGTGAACTCGAGAGAGAGAAAATGATGAAAAGACTCTTGATGACAGAATTATGAAATTCGCACTTCCGTCAGATGGAGAATGGATTGGGGCCTTTCATGTGCCTTCTGTCTGTTTACATTCCTCTGCTTCTGTGTACTCAACATAATGCATCGGGAAAATGTGTGATATTCCTGGCTCGCCTGGATTCACCACGGTTGGTTAAAATTACGTCTTGGCTAGACTTTAACTTGAAGGAGTTCCTTTATTCATTTGCTGCTGGGAAATAAACCTTCAATCGTTTATCTCTCCTGAGATTTTATACTATTAACACAATTAATTTCTGGTTTGGTTTTGGTAAATCTATGGCAAAAAGGATTAGCAAGGAGCATACTGATTTCTATTGGGAAACACTGTTCTGTACATATGTTAATAAATGCACAGAAATTAATGTTATGCAGAATATTTTGATAGTAACATAGAAAATATGTCATTTTGTACAACTGAAAATTGCAATGAGCTACTGCTATTTGTTAAAGAACCATTTTTAAAGCAGAAGAATGATTATTACATCCTAACCCCAGGACTGTTAGTCTCCACAGAATAAATGGCTGTCTTATTAAATTCCTAACCTTAACCTTTGCTCAGATATATAAATAGCTGCAAGGGGGAAAGACACCCCACCATACAGATATACGCACCCAATACTCCCTACAGTTTGTCTTCTTGACCTAAACCTTCAACAAAATCTTATCGCATTTCCATCAATGGATAAAAAAATCACTTGTTTAAAGTAATTTGCTACTGACTTTCTAGCTTGATACTGACTTTTTTAAAGTAAGTGAGGAGTTTTACCTTCTCCACTTTGCCTAGGCTTTAAGGCTCACCCATGCTCAGACATCTTCTGCCCCAGCACTGAAGGTTGCAGAGCCTCAGCGGTGTGGACATAGCTCACACAGGGAGAATTTTTTCCTTCCTGGGTAAATAAACCACCTTCCTGACTGACATTATTTGATCGATCACTTTAAAGAACAAGAACAATGACAGGTTGTGGCACAGCTGTGCCTATACCCATATTTTTTTCTCTACTAATCAGCATGTATGTCCCAGCAAACCTGTGGAGGGCACGCCTGGCTGAACATCCCATTCACCTCCAACACCCAAGCAGCCTCTACATCCAGTGGAGCTATCTCAGGCATGAGGTGGGGTGGGTATTCCAGCACTAGTAGAGCCGCAGCTGCAGGGAGGGAATTTATGGTATACAGGTATTGCTACCAACTATTTCCTAGGGAAATAGTGCAGAGTCATGAAGAAAACTCACATCTGACTGTCAGCTACAAGGTACTCTTTCAACAGGAAAGCTTTTGTGCATTTTGTATGGCTGAAGATGTATATTTTTCTGTTACTCTGTACACTATATTCTCTTGTTTTTATTAAGATAAAAGATTGCCCTTCATTTGGAACTGATTAAGATGGCTTTATCTCAGCTTTAGCAGTTTGTTTGTGTGGAGGCTGGGAAGTGATTGCTGTGAGACTGGATTTTACTCAGAGTTAGCTTCTGCAGTTTTTCTGAAATGAGAGTTCTGGAGATCTTTGTAATACTGTGGATTGCAATGTGAAGGTATAAAATTACTTGTTTATTTTATATTTGCTGGGACAAAAAATTAGCATTAGGCTTCCCATTTAAATTCACCAACCCCAAAGCTTTCTGGTTGCCATAAATTGGGTCAAAATACACAGTACAAGTGTTAGATAGACAATCACAGTACAAAATTTAATAAAGTGGCTCAACATGAGCAGTGGGCACAAGGAGCCACAGAAACATACCTGGACTGCATATTTAAGAGTACTCTGGTGACTTTTCTGGGTAATCAGATATAACTTGTACACTGTCCACCTTCTAGTTGCAGCTCCAGGACAATTCTGTTCCTTATGTTTTAATGCACCACCCCATCAATCCAAGATTCTTAAAAACTGATTAGGAATATTAAATCCCTGTACAGAAATCAGAAAGAAGAGGAAAATGCACAGACACAGAAAACTGCAATTTCCTGTTACTCTTTCCTCACCACTTCCCAGGAAGTATTAGTGAAGGAGAAGCAGCAACACATTTTGCCTGTGTCCAAGTGAGAGTGAGCATTCTGAAGAGCAAATACAAGAAAAGCATAACTAGACATGCTTGTTTGGGAGAGGGAAACAAAGCAAGGTTGAGAATGGCACAGTGCTGACTGTGGCTGAATCTGTTTTTCTGCCTGATAGGCAACCCCTGACCATGTTTCAACTGGCAACAGTTTCACAAAGTCATTGTCAGGGAAAACCAGGAAAAAAAAACCGAACAGAAAAAAACCAGATCTGAACACACCCTTCAGTCATACTGATTGCCATGGAGTGGATTTTGGGAACCCCACAGTATGCCTTCAGATCTGGGGGCAAAACAGATCTAATACCCACCTTGGGACAGTCTGGTCACATAAGCGATAGCCTTTAGCAAAACTGAATGCCTGACTCAGACCAGATCATCAGATATCCTGGCTCATAAACAGTCTATTAGTTTATAATTTTAAATGCATTATTTTTTTCTCCCATTATATAAAATTTCTTCAGCTGAAATAGTCATAGTGGGAAAGCAAGAAGCGTGAACCAATGTTACTTTACATGGCTAAGTCTTCATAACTGAGGCATGCTCTGGGATAGCTGAGGAAGGGCAGAGATTCCTCCTTCTTTGGTCTCCACCAGAAGAGGGAAAGGCTCATGTGGCTGCTTAGTTTCTGTGGGATGTTTTCTACAGAACAAATCCAAGTACGTTGCCTTGTCTTGTTTTAGTGTCTTATCCACTGGCTGCCACTGTTTCCTATTCTGCAGTCTAATGGAGCTTTATTAAAACTCTTTTACTGATATCAAACTAAACTTTTAACTGTGGAATGTCATCACCTTGTTCTTTCTTACTACGTACCTTCTTCAGCCATGCTTCAGCATCTCAGTTTTCACACCCTCTGAAGAAACACTTCTGCCTCACCTCTGGTTGGGAATTACAGTGTTAGGACACCTGTTACCCAAAACTACTGTAAACAAGACAATGTCAACATGAACATATTGCAGAGGGGCAGATAGTAGATTTGCCCCTACAATTTAACTTTACAGGTGTTAAAGGATACTCTGCCTGAAGGTATGTCCATATAATAGTGCAGAAGTATCTGAGCTAGCTTTAATGAGCTTGCATATATAGTTGTGGCAGCATGAAGCCCAGCACAGGCTATCATTATCATGTACGTTGACATGTGTAAAGATAACGCATTTGAACAGCAGCCTTCTGAAGCATGGTCTCCAGAATCGGTGACAGGAAGGGATGGCTGAAAGGAGTTTGTCTCTTCAGCTCTCCTGGCAAAGGATTCATCTCACCTAATGTTAAAATGCCCAGCTCTCACCTGATGAGAGATCAAAGGAACTGTCTTCCGGAGGTGCCTCTGACTTAAGTGTCTACCTTTATACTGATTGAAGTTAAGTGAGATGAATCCTGCTTTCCGTCCCTCTGGTTAGGTCTACATTGCAAACCCTTGCTGACACAGCTGCATCATCCAGGGTTCAGCTTCAAGGTACGATTTGCGATCGGCGTAGCTCTGCCAGCGAAGGCCTTGCGCCTTAGGTGTAAATATACCACCAGACATATCCTGTTGTCAGACAGCTTTTATCCCTTGTGGGAGAACAGAGGGTTGGGATAACAACTTACAGTGGCACAATTACAGAGGCTTCGCTGTCGTTGTATCTCATCTGGGAGTAGCTGGTTGATTAAACCTCCTGCTACAGCCACACTGGCAAAGACTACCAGGAGTGGCCCTGGTTTTTCACAGCGCCCCAAATGATGCTCTGACCCAGTCAGCAGATCCCAGCTTTTCAGCGTGAAGTCTCTAAGCAGTGGAATGCAATGTTGTCATGTTTGGGTGATTCCAGCAAAATTTATTGGCCATTTAAATAGCTATGCAAGGAGTTAAATATTTTCTCATATTGCAGTCTCCTATGGAAGCCAACCATTTGTACTTTGTTTTTGTGTGGTTCAGCTGTTTCCACTACTTTGTTTTAAAAGGAATAACCGGGTTTTCTTTAGATTCCACATCTCTCTCAGATCCTACTGTGTGTGCAGACTTTTCATGTTTCATACACCCTGGAAGTGCAAAATTTGAAAATTAACTCCTCCAAAGTTTCAGTTTGTGGCTTCACTCTCTTGCAACAGGATGCCTACATGCCTATTTGAAACAGAGCTGGCAATGCAGTGAAATGTTTCATTGGAGGCAGCATCATGTTTTGTTTGAACTGTTTACAAAAAGCCTTTGGTTTTATTAATTTATTTTTTCTGAATACATTTCTGGTTCATTTGCTACAAAAAACCTACTTGTAATTATGCAATGAAATATTTTTTCTTTCTTTCTTTCTTTCTTTCTTTTTTTTAATGTCCTGATGTTCAAGGAGTTTGCAATAAATATACTGAGACTGATCTGTAATTGCATGTAAGATTAGCCTCACAACTGTGTTTTGTAAAGTTAAGTGCCGTAAAAGACACTGTAGATGACATGGAGAAGAAGGGAAGATAGAGAGTAAGTGGAGGAGAAGGCTTCTTTGGCAGCTGCAGCATTGAGTGGTGGGTAGCAGCTTTAAAGCAAGACTGCTCACACATTTTGTTTCATCTGAGTAGCAGCGTGTCTCATCAGACAGTGTATGACGGCATTTTGTTGAAAACATGCCTAAAGAGAAACTTTTACGGCTCAGCTGTTTACCTGTTCCTGTATTCATGCCTGCAATAAAAGAGATGAAAAATAAATCACAGAGTCTGAGCAATTTGTACTCAAAACAGTCATTTAGGAGGCATGGGGCAGCATGCCAATTAAAGGAAACATTTGCTTGCTAATAAAGTGGATCCACCATCATAAAAAAAATTACAACACAAAGGAAGAACAGGGAGATAATTTCTTCATAAAGCCCAGCAGGTTTCCTCTGGCTTAAAGTTACAATCCAGTATTGAAGGGTGCCAATCTTCTGTGGGGTCATCAGATGGGGCACACTTTGCTGAATACCAGAGCCAGAAAAACACTGACAGGATCGAGGTAGAGAAACACAAAACTTGTCATGTTCTAGGTCTTTCATCTAGGGCTCAAAAGGCAGCAAAAAGCATTACTAGAGTGGAAGGGGTGGGGAGGAATCTTCCACACAGGGCTGAAAGACACCAAGGTATTAAACTGCTCCCTAGAGGAAAATGTTAAAAAAAAACCAAAAAAACAAAAAAAAACCAAAAACACAAAAATAAAAAAAAAACCAACCAACCAACAACAACAACAACAAAACAAACAAACAAAAAAAACCACACAACAAACAAAGCCTCTTCAGTGTAACTTTCTTTGTTTTAATATAATTAAAACATTTCACACAGATTTTTGCCCTTGATTTTGCCATTCTTTCAATATTTAAATGAAAAGTTGCTTTAGAATGTAACATTTTTCTTCAAAAATCTCTAAATCAGGAAGTTTTGATATTAACTTTTCCAGTGCACTTAGGAAATTAAATCCAAGCAATATTCACTCCATTTTCTGAGGCTGCCAAAACTCTATATTCAGAAGGAATATGATCCCAACCCAGTTTCTCCATCTGGATCTTCTTCTATTTTTAATCGCTATGCAGGGAAATCAGAGGAGCAACAGATCAACGTTCTTCCATCACTACTCAATTTATACCACGAAAATTGATTATCCAGACAGCAAACCTAGTTAATTAATTCTCCTTGATATACGTCTTTGCTACAGAACAGTATTCTGAGGTGCAGTGGAATGAGAAGCTGTGCACTAAAAGGTCGGCAAACACTTGTATAATTCAGCTGTGATGGAGAAGCTGGGGACTTCAGAGATGTAAATCTGAACAATCTTTTGGTTTGTTATTAGATGAATGATCTATGAGACTGAGTGGGAGGTCACTGAGACTAATTCTTTATCCCTGGGGACATGCTTTCTTGAGCAGAAAAGAGACTTTGCATGCAGGCACTGTTAAGTTAGGGCAGGGGGGACAATAAGACAATGCTTTCAGCCTGGCTGTGGTGCAGAAATCCTGTGGCAGCAAGGGGGTGGGAGGGCACCCACCACGGTGCAGATGCAGGTGAGTAGAAGAAACTCCAAGCCCCGTGAAAGGCGATGGCCATGCCCTTGCCAAGCACAGAGAAGCCTTTGGGGCTGGCCAGTACTGGGAGCCCCGTGCCCAAGTACAACTTGATCTGAAGGGCAACACTACAGCAAACCCAGTGTCAGTGCTGGCTGTGACCAGATGTGCGGGAGGATATGCCAGGGAATGAAGGAAATAAAAGATCAACCATTGTCCTTTCCCACCCAGCCCAGGACAGGTTCATGGGAGTATCCCAGCCTCTGGTGTCAGATAAGGACAGCAGGCTTGCCCTTTTTGTGAGAAGCTGGATATAGGATCAGCTTAGCTGTGGCATCAGGTGTGTTTGACAACCCTGACCATTATAGCTATGTCTTACGTGCTGCCAGTAGCACATATGGTCTGTGAGGTGCCTCCTTACCAGTCTTTAGGGTCTGTGTTGGTCAGGAGAATAGGGAGAAAAACAACAGGAAAAAAGAGAACAGCAAACAACCCCCACTGTCACCTGCTGGACAGCCTGATGGCAAAGTACTGCCTAAGCCATTATGTGCCTTTTTACTTTATTTCAAAATTACATATATAAAATTGCCTCATTACGTAAGCAATATGCAATTGATACTAATTATGTTAGTTTTTAAGGAGTATTTCTACACTGTGTGTGTGTGTGCTATATAATGCTAGTGAGTGGTCAGCTCTGTCATCAGAGTGGCTTAAAAGCCATGTGGATCTTTACTGTTTCATGCAGGGATTATTCAGTTCTTCAAGTGGAGAGCAACTTAACCCTCCTGCACCATTCTTCCTCAGCATTTCATTAACAAACTCCTCAGGAAATCCAAGAAAAACACGGCAAAAATTCTTTTCTTAGAAGATATTTGGTCAGTGATGCTTAGCATCACAAGGACTCAATGACGTGAAGAACTCAAATGTCTTTTTTTTTTTTTTTAGTTATTTTCCTTGCTGTTTTCAAAAACAATAAGAAAAAATGTGATTTCTGTGTTAATTTTCTCCCATTCTGCTCTGGTTGCTGACCACCTTCTGCAGTTCCAGGCTTCACAAGCGCACAGGGTGCCTTGGCATGAGAGGACAAGGATTAGGTGGGTTTTTTTCGACGGGGGCGTGGTAACACCACCCAACACTTCTGTCCTTCTTATAGTACATTTCTTGCTGTGTCTGACACAACCTCTTCATTCTCCAAGGTGGGATGTGCACTGCCTTTCAGGAAGCTGAGATATTTGCAGCTCCAAGGCCACCCAAGCAGGCTTTGGGCCAGTGAGGCTGAGCGCTGTGGTGCTTGTCTATATAAGAGGCACCCATAAGAGCTGAGGCTCTGGAGATTTTACAGTTTGCCTTGTGCCCATGTTGTGAGGCCATGAGGACACGTGTGAGGCTCTGGGGAGAAAGGTCAGTGTGAGTTGCCCTCTCCCTGGCTGTGCAAAATTAGTAGTTTAATGGTCACTCCTCCCTCCTGCACAGGCATTTCAAACTTGTGGCCCCCAAAGCTGACTAAACCCCACAGGACCAGTCTTTGCTCAAGGAGTAGAGCAAGGTCTGCAGCAGTGCTGTTGGCAGCACAAGCACTTGCTCTGAATGAGAACAGCAGTGCCTTTGTCACACTGGCTCACAGCTCCTTTGTGGCCATGTAAGGATGACAGCCCCTGAGAAGCACCTCCACCAAGGCTGCCGGCACATGAAGACGGGGGGGGAAGTGCTGGAGCTGTCTTAGCTTTGCAGCCCAAGAACACTCCCATTTTTCCACTTCCAGCTCAACATGCCAAGGCTCGGTGTGTGTTCTTGACAACTTGCCCTGGTTACAGCAAGCCACCAGGAACAGAAGGTACCTCCTTTAATGACCTGCCTCTCGGCCCCTGAATGCCTTTCTGTGCCATCCTGCTAATCCTCCTCCCTCCTCTGCTCAGCACTCATTCACAGACTGGTTCATGGGTGCCCACTTCCTTTACCCTTGTGAGCACCCCTCTCACACAAGCACCTCTGGATTTGTCAGCTTTCCAGTTCAAAATCTTTTGCCTTTTTGAAGTCCCGTGCCCACTCTTGCTTTCCCTGACCCTCAGTAGGTTCTCCTCTATCTGCGTTTTTCTACCCTTCCTCTGTGTCTCACTCATCTTTCCATCTCCCCTTCTGCTGTCCTGGTACCAGTGTCTGACAGGCATTATGGCACAACTGCTTTTCTTGCCAACCAGGAAACCTCCATGAGATGATCTCTCATTAGAGGCCAGCTACCTAGTGAGAGTTTGCCAGGGCTCTGGGCACTCTCCTCAAGACCAGTAAGTATCTGTGGGTACACTGCTCAGCTCAGTGATACTCCTGCTTATTCCATGGCAGAGAAAGACATGGAGAAGTAGTGTTAAAGAGGGAATGTTTTCATGTGCTTTACTCTTGAAGTGAATGATTTTGCTCTCATATTTTGGAGGGTTAAACTGATCTTATCATTAAGGCCTTAGTGAACAGAGGCACCCTGAAGAAGCATGACCTTTCTTCCCTCCTTCCCTCCTTCTCTCCTTTCTTCTTGTTTCAGACAGTGTATTTTTGCAGCTTCCCTCTCCTCCCCGTACTCTTGCAGGGTAGCAATGATCATCCCTTACCCCTTCCAATGGCTGAGGTCTTTGGCTATGCCACTCCATATTGCTGTACTAAACTTTGAAGCACTCGAAAGAAATGGTGGATGTGGTGGAAGAGGGAGAAGTCTCATCTCTTCACCCTCTTTCTTGCTTTGTAGGATTTCCATGTCCCATCCTTCCCCAACAACAAAATTTAGGTTCCCTCTCTGGAAAAGCTGCGCTACTACAGTAACGTGAACCCCTGTACTGCAAGTTCTGTGCGCCATCTATGGTGCCTTCCCACAAAGAAGTGGCCTGCAGCACAGCTGTGCCATGGCCTGCCCAGCCCAGCAGACCCAGATGCTGACCCTGCACTGCACCCAGTAGATCCCATCACAAGACTGTGGGGAGCTGAACAATGATTTTGGCAGAGAAGAGCACGTGGGTGTCAGCAGCCTGCTCCTCAGAGGTGACACATCTCCCAGCTGTGTGCATCACCTATGAATTCAATGGCAAAAGCTCCAGGCCCCACTTTGTGGGGACACCCTTCTCCTGAACAAAATCTTTGTGCAGCACTAAGGTGGCTCAGCCGATCTCCAAGGGCTGCCCCTGCCAGCCCCAAACCACTGTTCCCACCAGCCTGTTCACCCTGCCTGCAGAGCCCCGGCTGTATGGCGGTCTCTGCTGTCTGGCAGGACAGATTTGTTTGCTTGGAAACCCTTCCAAGGACCCTTCCTTAGGGAGGAGCTTTAGGACATGCAGAACTTGTCCCCTGCAGCTGTGGGTTGGCTCAGGGCAGTTTCCATCTCCCTGAGTGGCCCTTGGGCAATCTGTTCTGGTGCTGCTCTCTCCAGTGGGGACAGCCTGGAAGAGCTCTGGGTCTCCTTTGTCAGGTCTAGTCCTTAAGTCCAATTAGTGTTGTTTATGCTTATATTGTAACTGTTAAAAACAAAAAGTGATGCTTCAGTAGGTCAAAGGATGTGAAGAGATAAATGTAATTGCGATAAATGTAATTGCAGTAAATTCAGTATATTGAAAGATGTTACCATTTAATTAAAAGTATATGAATTATGCATGTATCTCTTCCACAGCCTTACTGTGTGGGCTAGAGCAGTAACTGAGTACATTCAGCTCTAGCTGCCACATGAAACCCACGACTGCTTTATTTCTCCCTCACACACCCATCATTGCTGGCTGAACTTTTGCTAGGAGTAAACAATGACATACATGGGGCTATTTGAAGTTACCTTTACTTTTCTGCACTCTAGGACACCTGACAAGGGACATGAATCTTATCCCACCAGTGTCCCACCAGGAGGATGGAGACTGCCTTTTGGGCAAATATTACAACATCAGGCTTAAAAATCATGTTATTTAGAGACGCAAAATGCCGTGAAGAAAAGCAATGGATTGGATTACCCATAACTGTCCATTAAGGGGCTATGCAGGAGGTAGCATCCTGCAGTTTTGGGGTGTAAAATGTGGGTCTCATAGGCTGGCTCAGAACTCCAGTGGCCTGGCAAGGATGGGACAGGAGAACAGGGCTTGGCAGTGGAAAAATCCCAGCACCTGCAATTCCCCAGAGCCTCCCATGGCTGGCACTGCCACCCCCACCCCCAGGTGCTTAATGTCACCATCAGGTGCCTGGTGCTTAGCTTAGCTATACACCCACTTGCTGCAAGCCATTCCATTAATATGGAAGAGTGACTTTTTATAAATGCTGTGCTGTCTTTCTGGGTACAGAAAATCTTCCCCATCAGGGCAGACTTTGCGGCACTGCCGAGTCCATCCTGGCTGACTGTGCCCAGGGCCATGCCAACAACCTTCTGCTAAAGGCTGCTACCTTGTCATATCCTCAATTATCAGAGGAGGTGAACTCTCATGAGGGAAAACAGATCCCATTAGTATTTGTAGAAATTTCAAACTGGCCATTATGAAATTAAAACAGGAAACAAAGTGATTGGGGGAGGACGGAGACTCCTCTCCCTAATCACTTAATAGAGGCTCATACATCTGCTTAGAGCTTGCAATAAATCATGTGTTGTTTCAACCAGATGTGCAAGCTAATGAAATCTGAATCAAAAGGTTCATCTGTAGCTAATTTACTGTTGATTTGTTCCTTATTTCCATGCCTAATGGAAAAGAGAGTAAAGATTTTTTGTTGTTGTTGATTTTCATGCTTATAAAGGCTCTGCCTTTTTTCTTTAAGTAAATTTTGGCCTTGATTTAGCAAGACACTCACACATGCCCAGCTTCAGGGTAAGACTGGTCCCCCTGGCTTCCCTCCAAAATAGCCAGGAAAATCCAAACAGTTGCAGCAGAAATGCTCGCCTGTGCTGTGTGCTGTGCCAAGGGTTTAAATCACAAGATATTCTTACCAGGCACATTTGATAAGCTAGGCTTGGCAGTTTTCCTGCATGCTTTTTGGCTGATGACAAGAATAATACATAATGATCGTGTGAAGCTGCAGCCTGCTCAGAAAAAGATAGCAGAGTTATTTTCTTCTCTGTGCCTGGCATGGTCAGGATTGGACAAATCCTCATGGCTGAACTTCGCCCGTTTGGCTTGCGGTGACTCGGGAAGTGCACAGGCCTCATCCACCGTGCCAGAGTGGAGACAGGCTGTTGGACAGAAGGCCTGGAGAGGAGGGTTTGTTGAGCACCATGGGGAAGAACAGCTCAACTAGACGCCAAAAGGAGAGGAGTCCTGTGCTATGGACAGGCCTAGGGATGGAGGGTTGGCTGGGGAAGTTAGGTGTCTCCAGGGGCCGGGCTTCAGGAGAAGGAAGAGCCAAAAGCAGCTAAAGCCCAGAGGAGATTGTTTTCACTTTGACCTTTTGCTAGGGTGTGCTATGGAGTGGGTGCCCTGTTCTCTGCACTCTGAAGGCAGATGAGGCTGCAGAAAGGCAGAGGAGGACTGGGAGCTGTGATGTGAGCTACTGTTTTTATTTGGTGATGTCCCTCTCTTGATTACGTCTGTGTCATGTGTGCCAGTGCCAGCCCGGGTTCACTGTGAGTCCTGGCTGCCTCCCAAGTTTGAGAATGCCTGCAGGTTGCATCTGGACCTGAATACACAGCAAGAGGCTATTAGGGATGGTCTGGGATACTTTCTTTTGAACATTAAATAGATAATCAAGCTCAAAGTTTCAGTTTGAACTTCAGGTGAGCAAGAGGAGACATGGAGAGATGTCTGGGTACAGGATGTGTTTCACAAAATGAGTGTGTGGAAGCTTCCCATGCAAATGTGAGCCACATGAAAATGTATCTGTGACTTCTGGCTTGCAGAGACCAGGGTGACCTGTATGTTTTAATTCTCTTTCCTCCTCAGAGCAGGGGCCATACCTACTGCCATAGCAGATATGTCTGCTTTCCAGCAAGGGAGCAGTGGGCAATGGTTGTGTGGGAAGTGGTTGAGAGCTCTCTTGAAGAGACTTGAGCCACTAAAATTGAGCATTTCTGAGTAGCAATAACAGTACCATATGAAACCCTCAGCAGTGACTGAACAAAAAACCCCAGTCAGGGCAGCCCTACTGAATGGGCTGTCCTTGCCTTTGGGCTCTTGAGAGGCAGGAAGAGGGCTCAGCACTGAAAACACTCTAAAAAAGACAGAAGCTGTTGGTAGCATGGGTAACTGCATAGGAACCTGCAATCTATGGGGGTCTGAGCTTCCTCAGCTGAAATGCTCTAGGGGCATGGGGACTGAGTAAATCCCTCTCCTGTGGGCACAAGATACATCAAGCTTGTTCAGGGACTGAAGGAATATAGCATTGCCTCCACTCTGAAGAAACTCTACCTCTCAAAACTGAAACAGTTCTCACTTCTCCTTAGAAAAAAGACCTGAGTATTGGCACATCTTGAATAATGAGAAAGACTCCATAGCCTCTCTGAGCAACCTGTTCCAGTGCTAGATCACCTCCACAGTAAAGAAGTTCTTCCTCATATCCAGGTGGGACTTTCTGTGCATCAGTTTCTGACTGTTGCCTCTTGTCCTATTGCTTAACACCACCAAGAAGAGCCTGGCTCCATCCTGTTGACATCCTCCCTTCAGATACTCAGAGATATTGATGAGATCCCCTCTCATCTGTCTTTTCTCTAGGCTAAACACCAAGACGAAGAACATAGTGAGAAGGTAGTAAGGTCTTGCTGTAGCTTGAGCAGTTTCCTTACTCTGTGAAGGCTAAATTGATGGTGGTGTTGGGATTTTTGATCTTAAAATGTTTCTATTTCAAAAGTAGTGCTTGAGAAATGTGGGTTTTAATGATACTGAAGTCTCTCTGCTTTAGCACTGGTTTATGTGCCCAGCCAGGCCATAGGTTAGTGGAGAAAGAATGCCAGCTGATTCTCATTGCTGTAGAGCTCGTTTCTGTAACAAAGTTTTAACCTTCTATAACAAAGAAATGCAAAAAATGAAATCTGCTTTTTTCAAACTGTCAAAAAAGCTATTCTTCCTGGTTTATTCTGGTTTTTTTTTTTTCTGTGAAAGCCCAGAAGTATTTATTGCCTCTAAAACATATATTCAGAGAAAGTGAAGAAATGTGCTAGTGGAATGACTGTCCCACTGTGATCTGTGACAGTTTCAGGCATCCTGGAGAATGGTGAAATAAACCGAGGGCATCCCACAGGCTGTCCTGGCCAGCAGAGTGAAACAGAGGCTGCTTATACATGCTGGATGACAACTGTCTGCCTTTGTATGGTTTAACCCTAGCAAGTTCAGAAACACGGGCCACGGTAAGCTTAAAGGCATAAGCACAAGGCTGAAGGACAGAGCTACAGCTGGACAGTAGCCAGAGTCCCCAGGAGGTGAACGAGAAGAATGGGCATCTTGGACACACAGAGAGGAGAGGTCCTTTCACCAGGCAAAGATTTTTTTTCTTGTCTTCTCAATGCACTTGGAAAGGACTATAATAAAATTAAAATGGGACCAGGAAAGATGGATGGAAGGAAAGAGATCAATTTAGAAGAAATAATCTTTTTTTAGGGCATTTAGATGATTCTGAGCTATCCCAGCTGACTGAATCCAAATGATTTAACACTTTTTTCTCAGCATCCTCTGATCAGGTCATGTGCAGCATTTCATTTGGCACTGGTAAAAAAAATACAGATTCCAACAGGCTCATATTCTGCTATGAAAATCAGCACCACAAACAGCTCTGGTTTTCTAGTTCTGGCCCTTTTGAGTCCATTATAACCACGACAAATGGTGCACAGCCATTTGTGTGAACCTTGACAGGTGAGGGGGTGACTCATGGCAATTTTATGCCACAATGCCATATCACGGCAACAGAATCGCATGAGTAATCTCGGAGCTTGCCTTCGGGCAGCTTATTGGTTTATCTAACAGATCTCACTGCAACAAAATGTCAGTGTTTTAATACCTTTGACATTTCTTTAGCTTCAAGAGACAATAATGAATCTTTCTTGGTTACTTACTAAAAGGAGATTATATCAGCAAAAGCAGCTAATTCTTCTCCCCTGAAGAGACAATATTGCAAACAATATTTTTTTTCACTGAATGTAAGACTAACCAGAATTAAATAAAACCCTTTTAATTAACGAAAGTCATCAAACAACCCTCAAATAGATTTAGTTTCAAGCAGTGACTAAATATATTTAATACCTAGGAACCATCCAAACCCCTCAGGCGGATCCTGCCTTTTCTGTTCCTCCAGACATATATGCTCAAGGAAAGGCTGCCTGTCATGCACAAGGCAGAACATGGCCATGCTCAAGGCTTGGTAAGCAAGTCTTACCTTGGCTCCCAAGAGGATACAAGGCAGATGCCTGCTGCCATAAGCTGGTACAGCTCTATTCAGCTTGTGGCCTGTGCAGACACCTTCTAAGGAACAGGACCAAATAGAGCTCTGAGGAAATTAGTGTATTTCATCAAGTTTCTGAAGGGCGAAGGTAGAGGACTAAGCTGCCAAGGAAAGGAAGATGATGTCTGTGATTTAGACCTGCTTCGAAAAGCTGATATTAAGTTTATAAATAGCTATGGTGATGCAGATGCTTCTTACTTGTAAAAAGGTAGATGCTGCTCTGTACCCACACAGATCTGTCGGACAAAATACACATATGTAATATTTTTAGTGAAGAAGGATCTTGCTTTTTGAAGAGCTCTGTCAGGCAGCAGCATCAGAAGGCAGCTGCCATTCAACATATGTTCTCTGGCTCAAACAGAGCACCTACACCAGGCCTGTACAGATGGATGTTGCATGGGGGTTTTCCACCCTATGATGCAGGTGCTTGGTTATGCAGCTGCTTCAGCATTCTTGTTTCAGGTAAGGAGATGTTTGATCACTTTGGACACCATGAGAGGTTAAGATGCACTGCTCAAGACATCATGAAGAACATGAGGAATTTTCAAATTTAGTTTTAGGTTTTCTGCAGTCCAACAAAAGGCTTCTTGCAGAAGCTGGCCAGCCAAGTTCCAGGGACAAAGCAACGTAGCTGAGTTATCACATGGCTGTGATATAAACCAGATGTAGCACTGCACTGATGTATTTGATATCTTGTGATATATGCTTCTTCTGAATCTTCCAGTTTAGTCAGTATCAGATTGTAAGGAAGAAGGATTCGGAGCAAAGGCATTATCTAGAAGTCTGAGGAGTGCAAAGCAATAGGAGCTTGACAAGCAAAGGACCCTGCAACATCTTCTAGGCCTACTAAGATCAACAGGATACATCCTCGGTTTCACCACAGCTGTCCCACTGAACAGCTGCTCAGCCTGTAAGAAATGCTGCTTCACACTGGCAAAGCTCTGCCAGATGGTGATATATTGCCTGCCCAGGATTATGTTCCTTAGCTAGCTGGCTTAGCACTGTGTAGGAGGTTCAGTGAGGTTTCACACATGTCCCATATGCTGATCTTCCTCTGTAACCACTCAGGTCTGCAAATCTGCCTGAAAACAAAGTGAACAGCAACACTTGTCCTTCTAAGGGCTGCCTATTTCCATTCAGATGCCAAGTTTCTGTGTGAAGCGTCCCTGCTACAGCTGCTTTGTAAAGTTTTCTCTTGTCCTAATTATTTTTCTTCTGTTCTTCATCATTGTGAGCTAAACAGGCAACAGCTATTTTGGAGGGAAGAGGGGGAGCCCCGTGGCAGGTAGAACTTTGAGCTCCTAAATTAGGAAAGAAGGGAGATCCATTGGTAGCACTCTGTGGCTCCTTAAGTGTCATCCTCCCTTTGTGGTGCTCTCTTAAACACTTTGCTGAATATAAGTGTTCTATCTGCTTTGCTTTCTGCAAAGTAGGTAGGGTCCTTTTAACGTGGTTCTCTTCCAAATGCAAAAAAAAAAAAAAAATAGAAAAAGAACACATGTTTTCTGCATGAGCTGGCATTGTTTCCTTAGCATCTTTTCAGATACCAGAAAATATGTGAGAAGAAAAATTTTCCTTTAAAGTTGTCCCACTATTGCTTATGGTCACAAAATTAAACACTTGGGAAATTCAAATGTCGGCTTTCTACCTTTTTTGTTGAAATATGAGTGCAACAGTTCACCTGAAGCTGAAATATGAGCAATGGAATAGATTAAATGAATTTTCTCTCAAAGATAACTTTTAATGATGATGTGATTCTCTGCAAGGAAAAATGTTTTTGCTGTTCTTTTAAAAGAAATTCAAATAGAAAAAATAAATTACATTTTGTATCACTTTCTCTTTAGTGTGAATAGGGGGATGTTTTTAATTACAACAAAAATCTCCATGTTAATAGTCTTGATTAAAGGGGCTTTTAAATAGCTTATCTGCCTGGCTACATTTCATCCTAAAGCTCTGCAGAGGAAGATGTCTTTCATGTTCAATTTAAATGCTTATTATCCCTTTGAACTCTGCCAGTCCACTTATTTGAAATATTGCTCTTCCCTTCCAGCCTGTGGAGTCAGCTCACCAAGAGATTTTGGTAATGTCACTCTCGGGGGAACTCTGCTGGCTTATTGGAAGCTTGAGGTAGGAGCTGGGCATGGTATTTCAAAGCTTGCTGTGACCCACTGTCTCGTTTCAGGGCCAGCCCTACAGCAGGGACCTGCAACATCTGTATGGATCCATCACCTGAGATAATGAAGCCTTGATCTCTCCTGTGGCCTCCTATAACAATAACCACTGATAGCTAATGAACAGAGGTCTCAGCTAAAGTCTGCTTTACCCCTGTGGGACCTACTAGCAGAAATCTGTGGAAGTGGAAAGGGAGGCAAGATGGGCAGATCCCTGAAAAACCACCCTTAGATGTGAATGTGAATAACAACTGGAGAAGCAGTTTTCTATAAAGCCTCCCACTCTTTTTCCCACTGGTACTGACTGTAAATGTTGTCTTCACTTTCCACTTTCTTCTGCCACATGCTGAAAGCAAAGCAGTGTGCAGTGCAGCTGGAGTCACTGTACACAGCTGCATCCAGAAACACTTTCCTTTTTACTCACCTGCAATAAATACAGTTCAGGCATTTGACAAAGTCAGGTTAGGTGAGCAGCTCACCTGAAGGATACACAGCTGTACAAATAGGGACTGCAGGTGATTGCAAGTGTTAGGAAACTGTCCAGCCTGCTCACCCCTCATGCAAGTGAAAGCAATGGCTCTGGTCAGAGATAATGAATGACATGATCCCCTGTGGCTAATTGCTCCTCTACTGCCCAGTCATGGAGGTTTGAGGAACCAATCTGTAAACAGGGACTGATGTAAGCAGGGAGGAATCATTATTCCAGAGCACACAAAGCCAGAGGTTTGGTTCACTGCACAGCCCCTGAATGGCCATCCTGTTCACTCCTCCTGGCAAGTGAAGTGAAAGCACTTGAGGAATGGATAGAAATACTCATGCTTTTGTCTTTGCTAGTGTTACACCTAGCAAAGGTGTCACTGTACATTTCCTACACTGAAGGGTATGCACTCTGCTGTTTCTGCTGGCCAAGTAGCCCACCCAATGAGCTGGAGCTGCAGAGAGGTGTGCTGCTTCCTGTCATGGTTGTGTGCACACAGAGGAAGTTCTTCTGTATGCAAATGTCTAGCAGTGGGAGTGGGTGGGTGGACTTCCAGAGGAAGAGCAGCCAGGACTGAAGAGGGAATTTTGGGGTAAGAGAAGGTGCTGAGGGTGCATCTGTTTGGGCCCTCTGCCAGATCCTTCTTAGGTCAGGTACCTGTCAATCCCTCCCAGTATGGCAACAGATAGAAGGAAAGCAGCACAAGGAAATGAGACTTCTGATGACAGTGGACAACTGCTGAAGAAAAGGGAAAGTGATGTGAGCATCAATTGTTCGAACAAGGATCAAGGAAGCACAAGTAATGTTTTATTTTGCAGTTCTGCTTAAATGTTTGTTAAGCTAGTGCTTGTTGATGCTACCTGAATTGTTTGTATGAGCATCCCTCAGGCCCATGGCAGGCTGTCCTGCTAAATGTTTTGCATGCAATACCTGTAACAGCATTCCTTTGTGGAATGAGGCAGGATGACTCTATTAAATCTACAGTGCTGTGGAAGAGCTGGAAGAGCTCGATTTTCCCCCCAAAGATGAAATGTTCCATTATGAGAAACAAAATGCTACTGAGTCTCTTCTTCAACATAATTGGAAAAGTAAAGTAATATAGTCTTCTACTAGGAAATTGTGACTTTGCTTAGCTGTAGTTCTGAAGGTCAATTTCATAAGCACACGGATGCAACTGGAAGAATGTGTGCAAGTTTTTAAAAGTAAGTGGTTAAATATGCTTTTGACAGTAGTCCCCAAAGCAGAGCTCAAATAGAAAAGAGAAGATAAAAATAAACATTGCTCAACCCTTTCATTCATTATAGGCTGTCAGATGGGACAGGTGCTGTGGAAAAACCCGTGTGTTACTGTGTCATTAGAAGTTGAGTCATCATGCGAGGGCAGGGAGAGGGGTGGAGGGGCTGGGGTGACTGCAGCAACCTTAACTTCAGCATGGACTGATCTTTAGAGAACAGCAGGTCAGAAGCAGGAGTTTCTTGTGTTTGGAGAACTTTCTTCAAACTGAGGATGAAAAGTAAAAATTTCCCACGGATAAAAACTAAACAAAGTATCCAAACTCCTTTTTCTGATGCTGGTAAACTCCTTGTATAATGGCAAACAGAGTAAAATATGAGTATAATAAGAACAGTATGACATCATGAGTTTGAATAAAACGGTAATATCAAAGAACTCTGATTCCCTAAAGAAAATAAGAAAACCAAAGCCTTTTTCTTGACTTTCACTTTGAAAATACTATCAATATTAACACTTCACTACAAATGAAAGTTCTGATGAGTTTGAGGTTTTTTTCTTTGTGTTGTTTTAGCAAACATGAATGTTTCTAAAAGTACTTCAACTAAATGCTGAGACATTTCATGAGAAGAAGCATTATTCACTATGCATGGAAAAAGCTGTGCTGTTTTGCAATCCCTGGTGCCACACACCATTAACTCTATCCTTGAAGGGTGACCAGGAGGTGGGACTGTAGCAGCATCCGGTCCTGCCTGACAGTTACCATTTTGCCTGGAGCCTGCACAACTAAGTCACATCACCTCCTCAGCCAGTTGCAAACACTCTCCACCTGCAATGTCTTCCCTCAGCATGTGGCCAGGGCACAAAAGGCCTAAGGGACTGGACAAACTAATTTCTCACAGGGATGTCCAGAAGAATACTCAGAAGGCAGATTTAAAGTGTCATGCAGTATATGCTGTTCAACTGCTCTTTCTGTGTCTGGGTTCAGGGTTTGTGCTCATCAACTCATATGGAGAAAAAGGTCATTGTCCCAGAGTGGCCTGAGCTTGGAAGAGCTGTTGGGTGCCAACACAGCAACACTGCACTGCCTGTGAGGAGCGGTAAGAAAGCCTCAGTTTAGTGCTCTTTTGCTCTCCGCTGCTACATTGCTGTGTCATTGACATATGTGAATATTTCACAATGGCAGGGAGAGGTCTGTGTACATGTGGGAGAACTGGCTGCCAGAACAGGGGAGCTTGTGTTTCTCTTCAAGTACCAGATTGATGTCTGGATTTTTTCCCTCTGTTTTCTTTTTTCCCAATTGATGAGCAATGTTTTCAGTAAATGCTTAGAGACTGTTTTCCTAACTCAAATTGGCATAGCAACAGCATCAGAACAAAACTCAAAAGCATCAGCTTAGTGACATACTGAAATGGCTTCAGAATTCATAACATGCTCTCATTTATTTGAAGTGTAAGGGAAGGGACTAATGAACAGCATGAGCTGTTGGAAACCTTTCCTCCATGCACATATTGACTGACAAATGAAGACAAGCCAGCTAAATACTTATTTTTAATTAGTTTTATCCTTGTAAACTTTTGTCCTTAATCTGTATGAAAAACATTGAAGCAATTTAGGATATATTACATACCTGCACAGTAGGAAAAAACCCAACAAGTTTAGTATTCTTTATGGCTAGGGTGACATGAAGTTCTTAACAAGAAAATCCCAACAATATATCAATGCTTGAATTTTTACAGTTAGTAGAAAAAAAGAGGTGTGTTGTTAGAGATCCCCAGCTTCTCCTTAAAGAACCCTCAAATACAATGTTTTTATCCCCACACTAACTTGGTGTGTTACTGGTGTAAGTATTTCTAAGTGTTGTCTTTTGCACAGTGTTTTGATCTGCTCAATAACCCTGTTTCATTAATATTCCTGTATTCTAGAATCTCTGGATAAATAAACCATGCTGAACTTGGACCTTGCTGACTTTGTAAAACTGACTTTGCTAATTTAAATATTAGTAGCAACTTACATAAATTACAAAATTTAAAATTACTCTTTTTTAACTGAGTTTATAGGCATTTCAAAAGAATATACCCAGAATCACCACAGTTGCTTGCTGTTATACCACTAGCATATGTATGGGATCTTTTCTACATCAGAATACCTTGTTTTATGCTTAGTTCATCCCACAGGTTCAAGACTTCTATGCACCTCGTGGATGTCATCAAAGCCTGCAGTGAGATTTTTGAAAGGCATAGCTCTTCTCCATTAGTGTGTATCTCTTTGGTACCCAAAGCCTTCAGTATAACTGATTTTCCCTTGTTTTAATGCAACTAAAAGAACAGCGTTTTTTCAAAGTCAGTGGAGCCACTTGTGCACGAGACTGGCTTTGCAGTTCAAGTAAGTGCAGATAATGAATATGGATGTGTCTGTAGATAATGACATGCAAGGAGGGAAGCTTGAGATAAAAGATAGAATTTGGGCTAGAATTTTCCTCCCTAGCCGTGTAACTCGCCCTACCGCCCCAGAAGCTTTTTCCTCTAGTGTTTAAGGACCGAGAAGTCTGACTTGCAGTCCCACAAGTTTTCCAGTCATTTGCGTCTGCGCCTTGCTCAGTCCGTTCCTATTATGGCTGATGGCTCTCACAGATCAGTTTGCGTGCATCCAGGGACGGTAAAAGGCAGGGATGCACAGGGATGACCCCGGCTGCCTCAAGCTCCCCGGACTGACTCTAAGCCTTCATTTTTGGGGCTCCCCGGGCAGCCTCCCCTCGATCTCCCTCCTACTGGCTTAGAGGAAGCGCCCCATTCCCCGTCTTGCTGCCTTAATGGGAGTGTTTCCCGGAGACCTGGCCGTCCTTCGGTGCCTTGGTGCCGCTCGGCGGCGGGCGGGTGCCACTGCCACCCCCGGCGCTCCCCGGGACCCCCGGCGCTCCCCGGGACCCCCGGCGATCCCCGGGACCCCCGGCGGCGGAGCTGGGGGGAAGCCCGGCCCCGGGAGAGATGCCCCGGTGGCCGGCCCGGGAAGCGACTGGCAGCATCTTTCCCGGCTGCATCGTCCGCAGCGCAAACGGGCTGTCTCCTGGGGACACTCACCTCTGTCTCCTCGATTGCTCCTCTCTCGTCTGCCTCTCCTGCCCCCTTTCTCTAAAACACCCTAAAGCTGTACTTGCAGCTCTAACGCAACGCGTTGTTGCATTTGCGGGGGGGAAAGAGCACCCGACCTGTAACCCAAGCCTAAAAATGAGTGGAGAGGGCGCTGGATGTATTTGGGCAGGGAGCCAGCAGCAGCAGGAGCAGCGGCGGGTGACCGGGATGCTCCAGCCCAAAGCCAGACTTGGAGCATGCTCCCGGAGCCTGGGGGCTGCCCTTCACCTGGGCTGCAGCATCTCGGAGAGAAAGAGAAAGCTCCCCTAAACTGGGGATTTTTCCCTGGGTTGTTTGAAACAAAGCGTACCCTCCTGTGGTCTTTTTCTGGGAGGGGCCAAGACCGATGTTCCTCGAATGCTCTGGCAGATGATTCCAAGTGAGGAAGGTCAGGGCATATAGAAAGCACCTTCACTGCAGAGAAGTGAGCCAAAAGGAGTTTCTCTGCTGCTTTCTCTTACATTCACCTAGAAGATAACGGCATTATTATTATTATTACTCTATTATTATTACTCAGAAATGTCTGCATTAGGACCGGGGAAAGGCTGTTTCAAATGGGTTTTTTTCAACAGGCAAATGTAGAGGACTTTTATTGTAACTCTTCAGATGAAGTCTCATGAGGGAACAGGGTTTTCTCACTCTTTTTTTTTTTTTTTCCCCTCATTTCTGAGTTCTTAACTAATTAGGATAAAATGACATTGTCACATGTGGAATTAATTGAATTCTGCCCATGCTGCTTAAACTCTTTAAAACATTCCTATCTAAATGAGCTCTTTGCTAATATGAGCTGAATTGTTCTGCTCTCCAGGCCAATTTTTGCACAGTAACTAAATGGTATTTATGCACAGGGAGACCTAAATGTAATGCCCTTTATTGCGAGTTCTAATAAAAGGCTGCTCTGTTTTGGCTTCTTATTAGAATAACACTATAAATAACCTCTTTGTAATGAGGACTTACTAAAAAAATGTAAAAGGTTTTGCTCCAGAACCTCCTGATGTACATTGTGCCACCATCTGGTTGATATGGCATTCAGGGTAGATACACCTTCCGGAACTGCATTCCAGCTGGGGCAGCAAAGACTGCCAGAAGGTAAAAAAAATGCAGTCTTGGAAGAAATGACATAAACTACCTGATGTAAACCAACACACACACACACACACACACACACATAAAAACCCAAACAAACAAACAAGAAAAAGCTGTACAGTTTTAATAAGCCTTTGCAAGGGTTCATAGCGCTTACTGAAGCAAAACTCATGCTAATTTAGTGTCTAAAACTGCTGGACTTAGTCTTTAGATTTGTATATTATGCATGTGAGAAAGAGCTTGGAGACATTGCCTTTTTCCTACATTAGGTTAATTTTATAGAAAGATTGCTGTTGTGGGCAGTAATGGCTGCAAAGGCATAATCACTCTTGGAGCAAGACCAGATACATAACTCAGTGGCAGGAGAAAATGAAAAATTCACCAGTGCTGAGCAAAAGGTGATTTAATGACATAATGCAGTTTTTATTTGGATGATAACATATGTAGTGTTTATATTTCCTTGCTTTTCTCCAGAAGACCGGAAGCAATACCATGCCTCCAAAAAGCTCACTCATCTCTTTTGTGAGCAGCTTTCAGAAATAGCATACATCTTTTTCCTTCATAATGCTTTGGTTTATCTAAGGCATTTGATGTATTTACCATTGTCAATCAGTTTCATGCAATGTGAAAAAGCTCTGCTTGCAAGAAATTTCTAGCATATTTTCTCCCGTGTCTTAGTCTAAGTAACACTACAAGCATGTTTCTGTAGGGCACGGGATAAATGACTACTAATGAACTCATACGATTCCTCAATTTCTCAATTTATTGTTGTTTAATAAAGGAAAGGCCAAGATAAATTACTGGTAGAGTAGATACATACCTCATATTGAACAAGATTGCGGTAAGGATGAGATCAGAGAAAACTGTTGTATGAATTACAAATTCTTGTTCAGGTTGCTGCAGATTTACTGTAAGAATCCTGCTGTCTCAGGAGTTGTTTTCTCAGTCAGCACTGTGGATTGGATGGAAATAACCAGGAGCACTAAACAAGATTTTTTCTGAATGTCTCTTACATAAACTATGACTTATCCCTGAAGCTTTAATTTGTAGTCCAAAGGCCCCAAAAAGCATGAGTCTCCAGGGAAAAGGTGCAGTTTGAATGACAAAAAAGCCAAGAAAGGAGGCAGGGGGGGTGTCAAGGATAGGCTGGGGATAATCTGGGTCTCCAGACCCGGGAAGAGACTGACAGACTGAGTGCTAGCACCAGAGAACAGTCCAAGCTAGAGCAATTCACCATGCACAGAATTTGACTGCTTGATTGCCCCGAGGCAGGAGGTGATGGCACAAAAAGAGGTGGAAATGCCCACATCTCTAATTCAGCAAAAGCAAAAGGACTGCTACTGTCAGAGGGTGGCAATGCCTGCCGACCTGTGGTTCACACACTGCTTGTTTATGTCTCATCTAAGGCATTACAAGCACGTGCAAGCTGAGAACTGTGGCGTTCAGAAAGTTTAGATGTTTGAGGGTTGAAGCTGTTCATGCAATTGCAGTTTGGACTCCTGGTAATGCTTTTTTTTATGGCAGGCTCAAATAATTGATCAAATAAGGATCTTCCCTGCAATACTTCTGGCAGTGCTGTTAGTTGCAGTGTAGACCTTTCCGTCTGGTGAAAACTGAAGGTACTCAATAGAGCTCCACCTGTCTCAGTGTGAAGTTTCTTCCCATGACCACCCATTTTTGTGATAGGGACAACCTTCAGGCAAACACAAGAGGTTCCACTATGCAACAAAAATACTGGAGTATTTCAGTTTTAATTTTTAAGGATTTACTAGGAGGAAGGTCAGTCTCTTAGCTATATCTTCACTTTAGAAAACCAGTGCAGTGCAGCTCCGCTATAATCACAGGCAGTTATGTCAGCTGTCAGATTGAAAACGATAGGTGTCATGTAGGCACAAACAATACATGATAAATACTCTAAGTGTTTATGATAACTGTGAAGCATTGCCCATATCACAGTGTGCTGAAGCCTGTTCCCAGGGAGGAAAAACCAGCATGCAGCTGACAGCTGCTCCCTCGCTGAGCAAATGCTTCTTCATAGGCATCACAACCCTCGGCTAACTATTTAAAAAATCGAGACAGGGGGCCTTCATCAGAGTTGATTATTGCTAGAAAGAATAAGCTGCAGTCTTATTTTCCTGTTAGCCTGATTTATAAGGATTTTTCTATTGCCATTTGTTTGCTTGTTTTTCACTGGCCTGCTAAATTTTGCCAAGCTCAGTGAGGTAGGAAGAAGAGACTCAGTATTTTGCACTTGAGCTTGCTGTTGCTTTTCCATAGCTTCTTCCATACGCTACTGTGGAGCATGTTGAATTTGCATGTAATTGGAATTACTTTTGCAACTTATTTTTAACCTCTTTGTGGCTATTCCTCTATTTTCAGTGAGAAATAGCACCCTAATCCACCAGACTAAACCATGGATATGTGAATTAATATCCTCCACTCGATGCAGCTGAGCACGCTCTGGTAGGACAAGCAATCGCTCAGCCCAAGGGAATGAATTTATCCCTAATTCAGCCTAGGTCTCGGGCAGTCTCAGTGCCCCATCAAAAAGTGTACTGACTGACTCAGTACAGCCATTGATACTAAAAAAAGAAAATATTTAAAGCGAGAGTTATTTTAATAACACTCAGAATACTATTGACCGCTGCGTCTTCTTCTTTCTCCCTCCCTCCCCCCTGATGTTTTGCTGAATTTTATTCCAGACTCTCAGAGGAGGAGGAGTAGCCATGCATAACAATATAAAAACAAAATTATAGTTATAACCAGAAGACAGCAATCCAAACCCAAGAAAAAAAAAGCCACTTTGACAAACACAAGGGATGAAAGGCCATGGTTCCTCCATCAAACTGTAGATACCACGGCACAGTGAGAACGCAGTTGTATCCTTAATGCCTTGCTGCAAGCCCAGCATCAGACACCAGAGCCCAAGACAACTTTCGGGGCAACCTGGGCTTTCCTTCAGTTCTGCCATGTTTGGAGTATATTTGTATTGATGCAGTTACATTGTATAAAATACAAAGCAAGAACATGCAAACAGATAGAGAATGCTCACTACGATGGGGTTTTTACCTGAAACGAATGTTAAGTCGCGCTGTGCCTCCAGTCCCATCTCAGAAGTAATTAAAAATAATACTATTAATTTTAAAAAATAAAATAGGAAAACACCTAAGTTTGCCCGGCAATTACCGAGTAGGATTTATCAAGTCCTCTTGAAGCACATGCCAAGAGGCTTTGATGAATCGAGGCCAAGGGGGCGGCCTGGGATGGCTTGGTGCTGCCCCTCGAGAGCTGTTCTGGGCGGAGGGAGCTGTCCCCGCGGCGGGGTCTCTGCTGGGTGGGGTAGGCAGTGGAGTGCGGGAAGCCAGTGATCCAGGGAAGGCCACGGCGCAGCCCTTCGCAGCGGACCCTGCGGGAGGGTTCGGTGCTGCCAGGGCTGTGCCTGTGACCGCCCGCGCATCCCGTTCCCAGTACATCCCGTTCCCAGCACATCCCGCTCCCAGCACATCCCACTCCCGGCGCATCCCGCTCCCGCGCACGCCGCTCCCACGGGCATCCCCGCGCACACGCCGCCCCGACACCTTTTCCCCCCAACGCCCTCCCACGCCGTCCCTTCGCCCAGCCCCGCGGTCCCTCCAGCGCCGCCCGTCCCCGGGGCTGGATCCCCCCGGCCGCCGCCCCCGCTCGCCCGAGGAGCTGCG